>CAJUYI010001710.1:0-46444 GCA_910591695.1 Galerucella pusilla
GGCTTTTCCTACTCGGTAAACAACGTCCTCCTAGACACAATTGTACGTGGTCTGCAATTGTACCCTCCTTTGGAAAAATGGTGCGCAAATCTTAAATACTTTGGCAATCTCAAATATTTGGCCGAAATTGCGTTGTATTTTGTACGCAAAGAAAAACACCACCTCTTCTTTTCAAAATCTGGATGCAACAAATCTGTTTTCAAAGGGACATAACGATAAACATATTTTTATCAATATTATATTGTTATCATTTTTTTGTGTGTCAAATTGACGGTAATAAATAAAACTATGCTAATCGAGGTTTTTCTTTATTTAAGTTTCGGCGTCTCCTGGAGATAACATACACATACACGTTACGCCAAGAATACCAAGACGTAAGATATTCTAACTGTTGTTAATCTAACTGTTTTCATGTGCAATGCTAACCAAAATACAAATTTATCAATCCCAAAATGGATGACAATTTCAATCATTATATGAGCTTTAGTCATGCATTTATGTTATAATAAAAATCTTGAATTTCAGAGTAAGTTTAATTAAAGTATTCGGTTTTGTAATTATTCACTTAATTACAGATTATAATAATTAATAAATAATTACAAAACCGAGATGGTTTTTTGTCGATATGGAATTTTGTTTGTGGTTATATGTCGCTGTTGTCGCAATCTTAACATTTCCTTTGCTCTCAGCTCTCAGAGCTTCTGGACGGATGATGTCTACTTTGTACTGATGAGGCGCAAGTAAACGATATGGGTCAACTGGATGCATGCCATATACTTCAGGTGACACATTCGCCTCTCTGAAGATTATCTGTCTCCTGGAGTCCAATGTCTTTGTACCCATTTTTGTATTTGTCCCGGACCACCTTCTTTGTGGTCCCAAGAACTGGTTCTGGTCCAGCATATGTCGTTGCTGAACCTCTTCTCGCAAGCTCATCAGCTTGTTCATTTCCAGAAATATCGTTAATGTCCCGGCATCTACAGTAATCTCACTTTTTATTGTAGTCTGTCGGTTTATTTAGTCCTTTTTGGCATTCTTCTCCGCCTGAAATACTTCTAGTGAGAAGAAATATCTTGTATTATTCGTTTCACTATACACCCCTGCTCCTGTCACTTCTTCGGTCTTTGACCCGTCTGTATACCAGGTTCAAGAAATTGCTCTCGTTGCTTTTCTTGATATATAGAAGGAGCGTTTGACCACACCCTTTGATTCCATTATAGCTGCTTTTGCAAGGCGTGGAGCAGACGACACCACGTGTCAGTGGATGAAAAACATGCCTTTCAACAGAACAACACCAACAACCCTATTTGGAGACTCCATGGAGGTATCGATAATGAAGGGATGGCCCACAGGGAGGAGTCTTTTCACCTTTGCTGTGTGACCTCGTCATAGACGATCTCCTAGAGGAATTGAATGGGAAGGGGATATAGACCCAGGGGTATGCAGATGATCTAACAATACTTGGACTGGGGAAATATTCTAATGTTATATCGGAGCTGATGCTTTAGAAACAGTGGAGATATGGTGCTGGGGGGAATGAGTAAGGATGAATCATGCAAAAATTGCGCTAATTCCCTTCTCTAGAAAAAAGAAGCTTGAGAGACTAAAACTGTCGAGCCTCTTCAACTTGCAGCTGTGACAGGAGGTTAAGTATCTAGGTAAAATTCTTGATGCAAGACTAGCTTGAAACTCACACCTTCATGACAAAACCAATAAAGGGAAAATGGCCCTAATGGCTACCAAACGGGCCATGGCACACACATGGGGACTAAAGATCCACGGATCGTACACTCTGTCTGTACACAACAGTGGTCTTAGTTTGGTGGCCAAAAACAGATCAGAGGAACGCCGAACTGGAGCTAACAAAACTTCAAAAGTTTGCCTGTCTATGCATAACGGGTATTATGAGAAGCAGCGCGACTGCCATTCTGCCATTCTCAATCTTCCGCCTCTTGCTCTGCATCTTAAGACGGATATTGAACGCTGCTAAAACTTGTAAGAGATCGGGTTCTCTGTATACGATTCTTCAAAATACAGCCTATTTTTTAACAAATTAATATAATTGACTTTCCAGTTTACTGCGAATATTGGGGTTTTGGTCAACTAACATGTTTCTTTTGCTGCATCTTTTATATTATAAAGCCCGGTTCTGACGATGCAATTTTGTCTCTGCAACTCGATCGCGGCGACAAAATTGCATGCAGTTTAGGTGTTCCTACCATGATCAATGCAATCGAGTTGCACCAAAAGCTGCAGCAACTTTTTCACGCAAACCTAAAATTTCTGTTTGCGTGACTAACTGAAATTACAGTAACGTTATTGTGTTACGTTTAGGATTAGGTTGTTTTTTTTAAAATGTTGCTTGAGGATTGTTGAAGAAAACTTGAAATTAAATCAATAAGAATGAGTCAATATTGGTATATAAACTCCACAAAAAGTTGGGTTCTAATTATCTTATAATATTAAAAATATGTTGACTATTTTGAATATTGGCATACGGTATTTCCCTAAAAAGTTTACCGACAGAAAAAATGACACATTTTAGCTAAACCATAGGCGATGCGTTTCATTTTTAAGGGGTGTAAATATCGAAAAAAGCTCATGGACGATCGTAATGTCCATCTAAATGCCTTTCTGATGAAGTGCCGCAAATAGTTCCCTATTTAAAAATAAAGAATTGGTGAAGTGGAAGGGAGGGGGTTGACAAATGACAGATGTTTGTATCGTAAAAATGTGTCCTCCTCAGAACAAAAATCGATTATATAAAATATAAGGAATGCTGCCAAATATCGTGGTGGACTGTTCCACTCTGTACAATCGTTGATTTATTCCAAGCGCAGTAGTTCCTGCAAAGGAAACAAAAAAGGCAGATAATGGTAATTTCAAACTCAAAGAATCTAAAAAGAAGGGTTTCATCAATCAGTCTTCTCTAATTAATTTGTTTTACAAAATATACAAAATTGATTAATTTTTTTAATCATTTTTCTTTTCAGGAATTACACATTCGTGGGTATTATAATGAAGAAAATGTGACTAAATGAAAAGCTACTTTTATATTTTACTTATATATTTTTCAACCTCAATTGCTCACAGATATTTATTATTTAAGCATTTTTTATGTTACATTGTTAAGTTTCTGTAAATATATTATTTATAATAAAGTTTAAGTCAAATGCTTATTTTGATACAAAAATCGTTTTTAATTTAAGTAGGTACCTAGTAAGTACACAAGCTTGCAGAGTATTCGTTTCCATGGTGTACCAGAACCACTTTCAAAACCTACTACTACTGATGACATAAGGAGTACGTTCATAATCTACGGATAGGTAAGAAGCGGAAACAGTCAGAGCACTTGTCAGTCAGACCACGAGACGACGGGGTCAACGATTCTCGTGGTGCCTTTATGAACGCTATAGTGTAGAGCGTGAAAAATATATTAAATGTTTCATGGACGCTCACCTTGTACTCAAGTATAACTTTTAAGCCCAAGGTGTTTTTTCTTTAATTGCGCATGTGTTGAAACATGGAGACTTGTTGAAAGTTCAAAGTAAAAAATAACCCACGTTGGAGGTACTAGTGGATCACTGCCTCAACCAGAGAGTGGAGCTGATATTGGGTTGCGACTCAAACTCACACCACTTGAGCTGGGGCAGCAAGGATATCAACGCCCGAGGTAAGTCTCTTTATGAATATATAATTAAGAAAGATCTAACAATCTTAAACAGAGGTACGGAGCCGACATTCATTAACGCCCGTAGCCAAACATTAATAGATATTACGCTGGCGACAGCCAAAATATCAATCAAAATTCAGGACTGGCAGGTGTCGGATCATATTTCTATGTCAGACCACCGCTGGCTGACCTATACGGTAAGCCAGGATCTCAGGACCACTGTAAAATCCCGTGACCCGAAGAGGACGGATGTAGCTCTCTACAATCGACTCTTAATAGGTGCTCTGCGGGAAACAGAGGTCCTGACTCCCAGCAATAATGAGGAACTGGAAAGGTACACAGTATCTATCCAAAACAAAATAGACATTGCCTATAAGGAATCCTGTCCGATGAGGATGGTTCAGACAGGCGGCACGACCAATACCTGGTGGTGCCCTGAACTGGAACACCTCAGAAAGACAGCGAGAACGACCTTTAACAAGGCAAAACGAACAAAACTCAAAGAGGACTGGGGAGTATATAAAGCCAACCTCAAAGAGTTCAAAAAAGTCTGCAGACAAAAGCAAAGAGAAGCCTGGAGAGCCTATTGTGAGGCAGTCGAAGACTTCCCACAAATTTCTAGGCTACAGAAGGCACTCTCAAACGACCACCATAAGAGTATCGGCATCCTGACAAGGGAAAATGGCGACAAGGCCGCCAACCTTCAAGAGAGCGCTGAGATTCTTATGGAAACTCACTTCCCAGGTTCTGTCTTTCCTGGAACGTCAAACTGGACGGAAGTATCAACAACACCCTCACAATATGACTGGCAATATGCTAGTGCACTAATTGATGAGGACAAGATAAGATGGGCCATATCGGGCTTTTCCCCCTTCAAGTCACCAGGACCTGACGGAATAAGACCAGCCCTACTTCAATGGGGAATGGATATTCTTATGCCGCACCTGGTTGGAATTTTCAGAGCCTCTTTAGCTCTGAGGTATATTCCCAGTAAGTGGAGAGAAGTACGAGTGGTATTTATACCCAAACCAGGTAGGATGGACTACACCTTACCAAAAGCATTCCGACCAATTAGTCTCACATCGTTCTTTTTAAAAACAATGGAGAGGCTATGCGAGCGGTATATAAGAGATGAAGTGCTAGTTCACAACCCACTTCATCCAAATCAGCATGCATATACTCCGGGAAGGTCCACTGATTCGGCCCTTCACCAAGTGGTTGGCAGAATCGAAAGATCATTGGACAACAAAGAATCCACCCTGGGTATATTCATAGATATCGAGGGAGCGTTTGATAAAACAACCTTTCCAACAATTACCCAACAACTCAACTCCAGGAATGTACCTCTGGTAGTAGGAGAATGGATACTCAAGATGCTCTCTAGTAGAGCAATAAGTATCAATGTAGAAGACATCACAGTAAGAGGACTGGTCATGAGGGGATGTCCACAAGGAGGAGTCTTATCACCCCTTCTGTGGAACATAGTCCTAGACACCCTGATTAATCACCTCAACAACAATGGATTCTACACAATTGCATACGCAGATGACATACCTAGTTATCTTGCAGACTGGCAAATTTGTGAACACACTGTACGATAGAGCACAGGATGGGCTTAAATTAATTGAACATGGTGTAAGGAACACTCACTGTCGATCAATCCTAGAAAGACTGAGATGGTCCTTTTCACCATGAAAAGAAGTTTGGGAAGCTGGCGCCGAAGAAATATTTGGCGATGACCAGGAAAAACCTTCGTTTAACAGTAGGATTTTTTACTGGCCACTGTCAACTAAGAAAACACCTCCATACTATGGGGCTAGTGGACACACCTCTATGCAGGATGTGTGAAAAGGAAGATGAAACTGTCAGGTATGTCTTATGCGAGTGTCCGGAGTTATCGTCAATAAGAGAGTGTGTGTTCGGTGAGTCTTGGCATACACCTGCCGATATTAGGGAGATGTCTCCTAGTGACCTGTCCACCTTCCTGAGAACGGCAGGATGGACGATGACCTAGGAGGACAACTTCTCGGAAGGATGTACAATGGGTCACATGTGGCCTAAGTGCTGTGAGCCTACACTCAATCTCCCTACTCTACAGATACAGAACCCACGTTTTGCAAAATTTTTGGATGTGGTCGTATAATTGGTTTCGTTAATTCGTTACAGTTAATATTGGTGATTATAAACTATAGGAATAATGGTATTTGATTGCTGTGTGTTCATATGCACCGTTTTCACATTAAAGATCCTTTGGTAAGTAATATTTTAACATTGAAATAGTGTATAATGTCAATTGTTTTTAATTTTTATAGACGCGGAAAAAAGTTGTATATACACCACGGCGGTTTATAAGCCCCGTGTCTTATTCCGCTCGGTCAATAATAATAATCGTTTGCCATTTTCTATCATCCGTCATCCGTCACTGAGTACTTTGACGTTTCACGTGAATTTTTTTTATTAAACGACACTGTATGTCAAAGTTTTTAGTTACTCTTTCTTGTTTTTCTGGTTTATTGGGTTGGCGAAAAACAGTTCTGTTGTGGGTCACACATGCAGGAAACACTTTAACATCCCGAGATTATTACTTATTAGATGCACGAACGAGCGAAGCGAAGGCAGCTGATAGTTAAGGGCTGCTAAAGCTCATTGTCTGTCCTTGTGATACAATTATCACAATATTCTAAAAATAAATAAAGCAGCACACTAAAAAATCAAATAATTATATTCACTATTACTTAATTACTAATTTAGACAAGTACACAATATTGTTTTGTTAGTAATCGACTGGGTAGCCCATGACACATGCAGGCTTAAATATTTCGGAGGATAACCGTTTCCACCATCGATTTCCAATGGTTTTCACGTCTACTAAGATATCAATCCACTTTAGTCAATTTTTAACCTTCACTTATCAACCCTTAGTATCACTTTGTATGCCATGTTGTTTTTGGATGAAAAGTAGTATCCAAGAAATGCATCCAAGTACATGACATCCAGAATAGCTAATCGAAATAATGTTTCCTGTATGTGTCATGAGCTGCCAGTCTATCTATTTTATAATATTTCAGTAATATGATTAAAATAAACAAAATAAAAATTGTACTTATTTTATTTATTTGCAGACTCCAACAGAAATTTACTTAAGCAGTCTAGAACTTGAGGAGAAATTTCATCAGATGTTTTACCAAAAAAGTCTTTTAGAATCTTCTTTTCTCTGTAAAAGTCTATAACTGGTCTAGTTAGTGATTCATATAATTCCAGTCTTTTTTTAACTACTTCAGGTTTATCATCATCCCTTTTTGATAGAGGTTCCCCAGTTACATCATCTTGGCCCTAAAGCAAAATTTAATTTTTTTACTTTGTGTTATTATATGCATATTTATATACAACTTACAGGAACTTTTGGCTTATTAAATGTATCATTATAAACTCTTCCACTAGGTAAATGTACCCATCTGCCTTCCACTCTACTAATTATCACTTCATGTGGTACAACTAGATTTATAGCCAAATCTAGTTTTTCTTTTTCCCACAGTGCCTTGGCTTGAGAAACTGTTCTGGGAAATCCTACCAACAGAAATTCACAAAATTAACTAGACAATAAAAATGGAACACCAGTATTTCCCATTACATGTTTTTTAAATGCTTATTCTCCATACTGAAACTTACCATCCAATAACCATGTTTTTGTTGGCAATTTTTGGAGTTCTGAATAAACAAAATTAATTATAACGTTGTCAGGTACCAGCTTTCCATCATTAATATACTTAGCTGCTTCTAAACCAATAGCTGTAAACAAAAACTTAGATTCTACTATTTTAGGTAATTTAGATATATTGGGTATATAATTAAGACTGTCATTAACAGATGTCTTTTGTCTGAAAACCATATTTTTCTAATATTCTAATGAGAGTTAAACTTGTAAACTATCGTAAGAATAAATTACATTTTTCAATGTTCTATTTGTTATTTTTGGGAAGTTGAGCCACAATTTTTTTCATTTATATATGGAATTTAAGTAAATGTCATATATATGTTAGATATAATCAATATACCTATTTATTTATTTATTTGTCACTTATTATTTATTTATTTGTCACTATGATCATTCAATATCTTCTAGTTAAGTAGAGTAGAGCTATATAGAAAGTAGTTCATTTGTAAATATGTTTTTATTTTATTGACATTGGCAACATTTTCTGGTCATACTCTTCCAATTTTTAAATGTTTAGTATCCTTAAACCGATTGTAGCAATAATAAAATATCCCAAACCTTCCTAGGCACCCAAACGGGACATAAATAAAATCAGTTTATCTCTCGTACTTACAGGTTTTTTGTTGAATATTTTGTCTTAATTTATCTCCACTAGATACATAGTCCAGTTTATATTTATTTAAAATACGACCCGAAATTGTACCTTTTCCTGAACCAGGGGCACCTAATATCACAGATTTAAGAATAGTGTATGTCATTCTTAGGAATTTTTCAATAAAAGTGATATGGTGACTGTGAACTTTGAACCTGTTTAATTCCTATCAGATATTCATACTTAAAACAACACATAGTTAAAAGTAGTTTATACATAGTACATAGTACAAGTCACACACAATTCACATCCACGCAAGGCACGCAACTAACATTATAAAAGACAGGAATATTGATAAAAGCAACATCATATAAAACTGATGAAACCACACATTGTAGCGCCACGCATGCTGACTCATGCCACTTTTATTCTTATTAATAATAATAGTTTCCATCTTTAGTAGGTGTCAATAGTGCCATATTTATCAATAGTAGGCAACCCACGGCACTTGCCACACGTATCAATGTTGCATAAGTGACTGTGAATTAGCAATTTTGGTGATTTTTCTCCAAACCAAACTGGCACGTCCCGTGCATAAGGCATCCTTTATCTATGCGTCCGTGGTCTTCATTCTTCTATTTCGTTCCATTTGTGTAGTATTCCTTTTTATTTGTGTTCACAGAGTTTATTTCGCAGTGTAACCACATTTATGTGGTTTGTGTCATGTGTCATATTATTTCTCTATGGTTTGTGTTTGTGCATAAAATACTGAAGTATTTTATGGTGTGTGTGGCTGTGTGCTTTCTTTTCTTGGTCCCATACTATTGTTATTTGTTATTAACTTATTAGTCAGATTTATTTGAAATGCTTATACGATTACGGATATTCTTCTGTTATTAACAATGAAATTAGTTTGTTCTATTTACGTAGGAGATCGTGTTGTCCCAAGCTATTTTAATGTTAAGGGAAGGAAACATGTAAAATCTACATTAGCACTGTGTAAGCATCCGAAATCTGGTGAATTTTGCATTATTTTGTTTACAAACCAAAATCAAAATGGAACGAAATATTCAATAAAAAATAACATCAAACAAGTTTTAACAAAGTTCGTATCTGAGGGAAAATGTACGATTCAGTTTGTAAGTCCAGAACATGATATATTTATAAATGCTGATCCCTTACAGCTAAAAGCATTTTTGCATGTGCTTAAAAGAATATTGGAAAACAAAGTGTCTGAAAAGGAGTTAACTACTTCTAGTCTCGCTGTTACAGGTATTAAGCCTAAAGATATGCCTCCTCTGAAATTAACTATATTAAAACGATCAGATTATCCAAGTAAAGGGTTTCCAAGAACGCTGGAAGAGTTACATATAAATAGCATAAGAAGATGTGGTGTAGATACAGGTATACTCTCTTTGATAAGACTGAAAATATTGGATTTAAGTGATAATTTAATTGAATGTATTCCTAAAGAATTGGGTATGTTACCAAATTTAAGGAGCTTGAATCTATCACATAATTCACTTGGGAAAACCAAAAACTGGAATTGGATTGGAGGCCATCTTTCAAACACCCTGCAATCGTTGGATCTAAGTTATAATGAACTTCAGCTAGTTCCTAAACAATTATCACATCTAAGTCAACTAACAAATCTTAATTTAAGTTACAATAGTTTGCAGAATCTTACACCAGGAATAGGTAAACTGAAAAAACTGAAAGTATTTTCTGCATCTAATAATAATATAAGGACCTTACCAGGAAATATGAGAAATTTAACTTTACAATCAATTGACTTGTCCCACAATAATTTTATTCAGGATGTTACAAATAAACCAAACAGACTAGAACCACTTCCAGTTTGTACCTTAAAAGAATATGCAGCAAGGAAGGTTTTACGAGCTAGGTTACCATATCCTCCAGGATCACTTCCCTTAACAGTAATTGCATACTTAGACAGTGCTAATTATTGTGTATGTGAAAGAGCTTGCCTTGAGATATATGTGAGAGCTTCTCATAATTTGATGCTTACCACTATTGCAGAAAGTGTTAGCAGATCTGTTGGAGAGGGGTTGTATGTGCCAATTGATTCTTACTTTTGTTCATCAAGATGTTACACAAGTGCTTTTAGAACACGAAACCCTATTGTCAGGTAGGACGCAGTGGATCTGAACTAAAGTGTTGGTTTTAATTATTTAACTTCTATTTGTAGTTATTATTATTGATTTCAAATACAATATGCTGGCAAACTATGAATGCACAAAGTTTTTTGCCAGTAGTGTAGTTACAAATAATATATTACAGTTAAAGTCTAATCTATACTACTCAATACACTGAAACTGAAATAAATATATGGCCTTCTTTTTTAATGTTGAGTAACATTGAGATTTTGTAATTACTTGAGATACAGAAGTTGATACCTATTTTGTTTCTGGTTTGATATGGGCCCATATTCAAATGTATTAACCAAAAATTACCAAAACTGTTTTTATTTCTATTGATGATAAAATTAGTGATAATCAATTTTATGCTACAGCATCATTTGTATTTCCTATTATTAAGCAACTTTTAGTGTTTTTCTTGCATTATATTCAATACAATGTCACATAAGTACATTCTAGTGCTTATATGTATTATAATTAAGGAAATTATTTATTTAAAAACTATTGAGTACCATTTGTGCCTTAAATTTAGTGAAGTTTGTTTTGTTGTAATCAGTTGAAAAATTGTATTAATATTGTTTTAGTTAATAATTGTTGTATTAAATAAATTGTTATTGTTACTTTAATCTTCAATGAATATTAAACTAACAATTGCCATATTAGAGTGTTTCTAGAAAAATGAGGTAAAACTATGAATATCAACAATATGATGAAATTTGAGACACTCAAAAATACAATATACAGTATGATCAGGCAAAGGTGTTATTAAAGAGGCTTATTTCAAGAAACTTAAAGCAAAGAATACACCAGTTAAGCTGGTGTATTCTTTGCTTAAAGTACCTACATTACTTTAGGAATAGGACTGTTCAGGTTGACATTACCTTAGTATAATGAAAAATATAAATTGTTGCTTATTTGGACCCTTACATTTTGGAATCTACTAATATTACTTTTGAAGAAAACTGTTTCTAATTAATTTGTTGTGTTTTCCGAACATTATATTTCAATACAAACAATGACGCACAAGTAAATTTATTTCATACTGTCTGGTAGATTTAGTTTACCAACTCCATTTTTTGAGTCCAGTAAGTGAGCTATTATAAGAGCCAAGTAACACTAACTGGATTGTTAATTTTAAGTTTTGAAACTAATAGTAATTTTAAATTTTATTAACATGCATATTTACATCGTTGCGATATAGAAGTGGTAGTGTGATTTTAATACAAAAACCTAATAGTATCAAAAAAAATTGACGTTATTGAAATAATGAAACGTAAGATGCAAAATTCAGTTTTTTACAGTATGAAATAAAATACTTACCGGACTTTATGACTTAAATTACTATTTAAAAACTCCTTTTTACACTTTTAACACTCCCATGTATTAGAATTGAGCACTTTTCTAAACGATTATGTTTTCAATTTTGATGTGCTACGTAGATATAGTATTTTATATAAGAAATTTGAATCTATTTCTATACAGTTTTTAAATGCTTCTTGATTGACAATCTGACAGCTATTACACAGTGCATCATTATGCGTATAACTGACAAAACTTGCAAGTCCTTGAATATAAATTGCAATAACCACAAGTACCACAATCTTTGGAATTATATTATTATTTAAACAGGTGCATTGTTCGGAGATACTAATTAATTTTAAGCAAAATACTTTGTATTGGGAAAAGTAGAATTCGATAGGTGGCGCTCTGAAATGCCAATGTCATCTTAGCAACGAGTAAAACAAATCAGCTGCCGTCGAGGCTGCCGTATAAGCCCTTTGATATTTAAGTGGTTTTGCTGTTATAGTTATTTTCAGTGTTTTGTAAAATTTTTGCTTTTTCTTTCATTATGCTTTAGTATTTTGTGTTGTTAAACTAAATTTTGAGTCCTAATATTTTTATTTTTGGAGTAATAGCTAGGTATGGTTGATATTTGTGAAAAGTACAACGACTTCATGTTTTTATTTTATTTTTGATATATTCATTTCTACAAAAGTTGCAGGGAAGGTATGTTTTTATTGAGTAATATTTTAAATCTTTAATATCGACTTATTTTCTCTTTGATTTGCAATAAAAACAACAAAATAGAATAACATAACCTCTCCATAATATCTCTGATTATATAAGAATATTACCTCAGAAATGACGGCAGTTGAGTTGAATAGTAAAACACAGTTTTAAACTTATCACTGACACAAAATTGAACAAATAAAGTACGAATTTACGGTAATTACGTTGACTTGCATATAATACAAAAACAGTGCAAAACGAATTATTTTACTCGTTGCGACAGTTACAATTTTCTCCTCCAGCATTGAATTCTACTCCGCCGAATTACCTTTGACATCTATTAATAGCACGCTTTACTAAAATGATATATTCTTTGCAGGGACATGCAAATAAAGTAGATAGGTATCTCTACATTGCCATCGGGTTTTTTGTTAAATAGAATTTTAGTTTGTGGTTAGATGTGGGGATGTCACTAGTATCGCATATTAGACCATTATTACACGTTTTCTTTACTGAGATTGACATATTTGAGCGATATCAATGATTTCTCCAGTCCAGAGTTATGCTCTCATAGCTTCTGGACGGATAATATTTACTTTATACTGACGCAAATACACCGAAACCGGCGTATTTCAAACTAAAATGGTTAGATCTATCTTGCAGATATACCAACCCCGTTTAAATTTGAAGTGTAATTCAATGTCCTTCGTGGCGTAAAGCCAGTTGTTGCTTATTAGTAAAACTTCTTTGTTTTTCAAAGACTCTGTAAGGCGTTATGATAGTATTAAAATATTACCTTTGACATCTATCAACCTTATATTATATTCTTCACATTTTCGAGTTAATTCATTGCTTCGCATTTTAAATAAGTAAATTGAAGTTTTAAATTTATGGTTTAGTTTTATTTCATATATATTGACATCATCCGCCACAGGTGGCTAATATATTCTCTATCATGTAGGTCATATAAGATTGTGCCGATTACGATTTAAACCTTACTAAAAATATCTAAATATGCAAATATATATTATCAAAAACATTATAATTGAAAACTGCTCTTCTAACAACACAGGAAATTCATTGGCATTGGCACATGACAAGTGGTTTTGAGGATCCTAAAAAATCGTGTTCGTTTTGCTTAAAAGTCGTGACGTGACGACTGAGGCGTCACGCTTGAAGCTTGAAGCACAGCCCACATAAACGAAAGCAACCATGAACATAATATTTAAATAATTAAGTTGACAGCAAATGATAGTTATTGTCATGGCCATTCTTTCCCTGTCCGTATTACTTATATAGTGACCACAGCGACAGAAAAGTAAAGTGTTTTCGGACGAAAAATACTCGACGTCCAAAATAGAAGATTTTTCATCCGGAAATTAGTACGTAAAATGCAATTTTACGAACAAAGTTATTCTCAGTATTATAATGTGTTGATTGGCTAAAACAGGTGCACATTTTTGACATTTTAAGAAACGTCCAAAAATAATCTCCCAACCATTTTGACATATGCACGATTAATAACACTTGTCATATCAACATGTTTTGATCCATATCAAAATCTTAAATAAGTATACACCTACATTTTAAAAATTTTTTGTAATAATGACGACAACAAAGTCTTTTGCAGAACTTTTAAAACCTCTCACCTGGTTAACCGGTACATGGAAATCTGTAAATGCTACAGCTACTTATCCCACCATGAAATGTCCAATAAATTACAACGAACTCTTATCGTTTACCAATTTTGGTTTTCTTCTACTCGGATATAGTTCAGTTACATGGAATCCAGAAACAAAGGCTTTAATGCATGTGGAAGGTGGACATCTTAGGATTGCTGAAGACGGCTGTGCGGTCGGTTTGCTAACAGCACAAAATCTTGGAATATGCACATGTGAGGACGGTACTGTTAAAGGTAAACTATTAATATACAGCTCAAAAAAGCATATGGTCGATGGAAATAATAGAATTTTATTTTAACATTAAATAATTATAAAAGTCTAAAATATATAGTACACCTACCTATAAGTGATCAAAATTTGAAATATTATAATAATGGTGGATGTATTACTCACTTTAAAATTACAAACACTATTGCATTTTTATCGTAAATCTGTTATTTTAATTTTCTTTTAGAAAACTCCATGGAATTAGCTGCATCAATCATTTCAACTTCAAAATTTTGCAAAAAGAAAGTTTGCGGTATCACTAGATGTTACACTTTAAATGACAAGGGTCAATTAGAATACAAGATGATGCTGCAAACGGATACTGTACCATTAACTGATCATTTAAAAGTACTTTATGAGAAACAATGTTAGTAAAATTAGTCAACGTGACTTTGTATTTTTTATTATTATAAACTATTAACCATTCTGAATGTTTGTGTGGGCGATTTATGTGAAACAACTCGACGTTTACCTACACAATGCAGAAAAAAATAATTAAATTAACATAATACAAGTTATGCATCAAATGTAGACAGAAAGTTTTTCAAAAACTAATTTTAGATTTTGGCAGAAAGGGTCTAAGTGAATGTCACCCCATTATATATACATCATATGTATTAGAAGAGAACCATATTTTATTCTGCTTTGGTTTAAATCTTCATTTTTTGGTCAACCTTCATTACTACAGCACAAATAGCTAGAGTCCGGATCTGACTCGATATCACTACGCATGAACACTACTACTTTAAATTTTCTTCTTGTATAAACCGTTGGTCTTGGTTCCAATGTGGAAAGTAGACAACACATGTCACTTTCTACGCGTATTGCATAAGTCAAGATAACTGATGATTTCTAAAGCGTCCTCTTTCGGTTTATTTGTGGTTTTCCTATTCGTTTAGTTAATTAAACTGCAAGTTATTTTGAGTTTTTTCACTGCGTGATAGGTGCTGATACTGTTATCCTTGTCGAATCAAAATCAAGTACTATTTCTTATGGCAAAGGTATTCCTTCTGAAAGCGTTATTCTGTGAAAATATAATGCAGATTTGTAACCCATAGTCCAATATATAAAATTGACTAAAAACCAAAGAAAATTAGATTATGTTGGTTAAAACTAAAATTGCATAAGCAGCATCGGTAAAGGGGGAGCATAAAAAAGAAGAAGCGGAGTTCTCGCAAAAAGAGCGCACCTAATGCATTTCTGGTAGTCCCAAAAGGTGCCTCTTCTTTGTGAGTGGGTTGTTCTGTGGTTTATTTCCTTCAGTTGTCATCACTCAGCAATGTCGTCAATTGTCAGAACCTCCCAAAATAAATTAGATAACCTCACAATTTTATTCATCATAATTTGTTAATCATGTATATCCACTCTTTCTTAATACCAGTTATACTATTATCATTTATTATCACAGTAAAAACAGAATCAAGCATTGAAGAAGAAAACGATTCCAGCAGGTATGTAATAGAAGGAAGAGCATTTCCAATAACAGAAGCACAAAACAAACCCAACTGGCAAGCAAATACTAGAATTCACGTTAATGGTGGCGATTACTTGGGATTTGTCAAAAAGGATGGTTCTTTCACTATTCAAAATGTACCTGCAGGTTCTTATATTGTTGAAGTTCTTCACCCTGAGTATACTTTTGAACCTGCCAGAGTAGAGATAAATTCTAAAGGAAAGTTTAGAGCAAGAAAAGTTAATCACATCAAGACATCAGAAGTTATCGTTGTGCCGTATCCGTTAAGAATGAAAGCATTAGGTTTGTAGGTTTTTTTTTCATAACCAAGAAAAGTTGTACTAAATTAATAGCGAAACTATAATGAAATATCATTTTAGGAAGAACTAGATATTTCCAATTAAGAGAACAGTGGAGAATAACTGATCTAATTTTCAACCCAATGATTATGATGATGGTTTTGCCTCTTCTTTTGATCATGGTCTTGCCAAAAATGATGAATGATCCAGAAACCAAAAAAGAAATGGAACAAATTCAAAACATGGCCAAGTTTGAAATGTCCGATATGGTTTCCAATTACTTATCAAGATCATCATCATCACCTCAGGCTGATAAAGACAAAGTGCCAGCAGCAAATAAGAAAAACCAAAAAACTAAAAAGAGGATTGAAAAATAAGTTTGGGAAAACTTTAATTTATTTAGTGTTTGAAAATTCTTTAGTATACATAAACACAAAAAGTGTTTTTTTACACATCTCTATTACCATTGCAGTTATATTGAAACTTTTTATACTTCAAACAAAATTTTTTGGATAATAGTACCACTGTAAATCATGACCTATTAGTTTATACAGGTGTGATCACTGCTTGCAGACATTGATGTAAATAAATTTATTTTTGAGTTAAAACTTTTATACTTTGTACCCTTTATTCAAGTATTTATGGATTAAAAAGAATTGTCTCAACAATATGTAGGTTAAGGTGCAACCACTGCCAATGGAATATTTATAAAATCAAAATTATGTATTTCATCTAATTGTCAATGGAATTCAAGGGAATTAACATCCCTCGGCCAATGGTTATAAACTTAAATAAAATATTAATTATTTAAATAAGTAGGTATATTAATTAAAAAAATAACATTTAGTAGGTATATAAAAGTAGGTAATTTATGAAAGCTTGCATAAATGGCATATTAAAGGATTCCTGATAGTTGCAATGGGTATAAAAAATTTACCTGATCAACTATTCCAAAAAGTGACAACTGCAATGTCTCCTAAATCCAAATTTAAAGTATTTCATTTATAAACAACTAGTGCATTTCAAGATTACTCCTTCTGCAACCATTCTCCCAACTAGTTTTGCAGTATTTTTTGCATCATGTAGTCCACAATGTTGTCTACCCTCAAATTCTAATCCAACCTCTTCTAATGCTCCAAGTAAACCTTTTGGTCTTCGCATATAATGTTTCATGTATAAAGCTTTAACATCTATCCAATTATTAAATATTTCTGGAAGAACAATGTGTTTTCTTTTGCATTCGTTTTTTAAACAATTTCTTATATCCCAATCCGACCAAGTAGCAAAAATACAGTTATTAGGTTCAAATGGATCAAATAAAACATTATATTTGCTTCCGATATCTGCTAACCATTTTCTAAACATGTTCATACAGGTTTTTAAGGGTACACCATTATTAACTGTCTCTTGAGAAATTCCAGTTAATTCCTTGCAAAATTCAGTTAATTTTGTATTCTCTAGAGGCATAACATATTGTTGAAAATATGAAATTATTGTATCTTTTTGTATATTGTATAAAACACAAGGGAATTCTATAATCTCCGGGTATCCTCTGTTAGGATCGTCTTTGTTCCAACAGGTAGCTTCAAAGTCTAGAACTAATAAATATTTGAAAGATTGGTTTGTGCATTTTTCTGTTAGTTCTTTTTTTATGTTTATTATTTCGGTGCACCGAAGTGATCTTGCTAAATCCAAACTTTTCATTTAAAATATTTAAGTTAACCCTCGTACTGCCTGTAACCGTTGTAGGTTATCTTTCTGTGGTACCACAGACCACTTAGGGTAAGTGGTCTGTGTGTGGTACTGACGTTATCTGGCATCACAAAACATGTTTTGTGTCTGGCATATCTATGGTACCAAACCCAAACGTTAAAAAAAACTATCACAACATAAGTGAACCATTTTAAACATTCTTATTTATTAGTACAATTACTGGGCTTACTTGACTAAATATTTTTTAGCAAATTTATACTGTTTTTTATTCATCATTACAAGATAAGTTATAACTACAAATTACAATGCCTTCAAGTGATAGTGATAATGTAGTAGAAGCTACACCACCAAAACCAACAAAGTTATTTAAAAAGAAGATGAAATCTAATACAAATCATAGTAAACATCATAAACATTCCATTGAAGATTTTTTAATACATTCATCCTCGAACCATGTTGGTGATACATTAGAAGCTTCCAGTGCCTATTCCAAATTCAATAAGCCTTATATTTACTATAGCATTGAAGAAGTATTGAGACTTCCCAAAAACAACATATTAAACAATAATATTCACACTATAGGATTGTATAAATTTCTCGGAAATAATGAACATTATTTAACAATCCACTGGGTGCAGAACAGCAAAATTCAAATTTGTCTAAATTTGAAATATGTTCAACGTACTCCTAAAGACAATGAAATTGTGTCGGTTTATGGTTCAATCAACAATAACATTTTTGATGTGAAATTTTATAAGATCGAAGCAAAAGCTATTGTAGATAAATATATTGAAAACTTGAAATATTTAAGAAATGTCATACCAAAGGAGTATTTGATGAGCAGTGAATATTCAAGTTGAGTGAATTTATAATCATAACTAGAAATTTGTAATGTTGTTTTATACTATAAAAATGAACTTCTTATTCCAATAGTAGGTACATACCTATCTCTTAACCTTCCGTTGGTCGCGCCCGGTCTCAGGGACCGGGGCATAATAAACTAATGCCTATTTTTCTAAATATATATCGGAGTGAGAGATAGCGGGGATCGTCTACCTTCCTAACGCAGCTTTCTTTTAGCGGCAGTACGTAAGTGAGCGCCGTGGGAGTAAGGTGGTATGTGTTAGGGCGTTTCCCGGAATCTCAGACCCGGATGTACTTCAGTAACTAAACCTCTAAAAGAAATTTTTGATATATTTAACTACTTCATAAATGAGGAAATGGTTCAATTAATTGTAGATTCAACAAACACGTTCATTGAGTCGATCAGATCAAACTATGCCAGAGATAGAGATGCGCTTCCCACCAATTCCGTAGAAATACGAGCCTTATTTGGCTTAGTATACTTGGCTGGAATTACAGGCTCAAACAAGACAAATACCGCCGATTTATATTAAAAAATCTAAATATAGCATGTTTTTCTATAGCTCACATGAAAAATCACATTTATTTTCACTAATTCCCAATTTAACTAAACCCGGTCTAGGAGACCGGCGCGACTATTTGACTCATAAATTAAGGCGCGACCAACGGAAGGTTAATACTACTTCCTAAGAAATCAAACAAAATAGGTATGTGGTTACACTTCAATGTTTTAAGTAGTATTTTAGAAGTGCCAAGTCAAAGTCCATCAAATTCAGTTTTAAAACTGCT
Source organism: Galerucella pusilla (assembly GCA_910591695.1). Classification (NCBI taxonomy): domain Eukaryota; kingdom Metazoa; phylum Arthropoda; class Insecta; order Coleoptera; family Chrysomelidae; genus Galerucella; species Galerucella pusilla. Next base: position 19,217 of record CAJUYI010001710.1, read on the forward strand.
AAGTTTACCCTTCAATTGGTGCATTCCACTCTGGTTTGTTAAGAGTGTATTTTTATATTCAAGGGTAGGGTATAAATGATATAACTGGACTGAAAAAAAATTACTGCGGATGTTAAATTTTTGTGCTTATCAATAAGAGACTAAAAATCCAATTTTTTTTGTTTAAATGTAAGTCGAACCCACATTCTGGAAAATTATCTGCTTCATAACATTTGTAATTTAGTCAATCTTTCTTCTTTTGTTACATATATTAAGTCACATTTCCTCAAATAAATAATACTTATAAATAATGTTTTTATTGCGTGAAATACTTCATTTTCCCTACTCTGAAATTGGGATTTTCTGTAGAGCAATGTATGTTGTATAAAATTAATAACACATGTTTAGAGTGAAGGTATATTCAATGATGATGTCCATGTTATAGAAGAAGCACTTGAATAATAGATGTGGAATAGGAAAAATAATACAATGCATAATAGATACCAAAGTATAATGAAAAACAAATTAGACAGAGTAAAAAAAATAGCCAAAATTTTTCAATAAACCCATACAATTTTTTTATTATAAACAACCAAAATATAAAACTTTTAGAAATGATCTGGAATATTCTGATGTCTACTTCAAACTGAATATTTTCAATAATTAATAAACAACTACAAAAATTGCAATTCAATTAATCTTTGAACGGTGTTTAATATTGTAGGCATATCAAGACTTGTATGATATTTACTTAAATCCAGACAAATTGATTTGCTACCATAGATAATTTACCTACATTCTGTGAACATAATTAATGAATACAAAATTCATTAAATACGGCTTATGAAATAAATAACATCGATACAATGTATTGCTTATTATAATGGAGATGGTGTTATTATTTTGTTTTTCTTTTCTTGCTGGTTCTGGTACCATCTGTAATACTTTTCCTTTGTTTGGCTTTAGGTGCATACTTTGCCTCCAAATCTGATATGAATGATTCGAAGTTTGCAGCTCTTTTTTCAGCATTTTTCTCCATTTCTTTTTCCAATTCAGCAACTGTAGAGAAATAATTAATGACAGGCACATTAAAAATTAGAATATATGAAGTGTACTGGTCTATGTAACTAAATAAATGCATAAAAAACATATATAACTTACTGTCAATCTTTTCAGCTTCTTTTTTTTCCAAATCCCACTTCCTTCGTCTCCTTAATTTTCGTTGTTTACTTTCATTAAAGAATGTATTATATCTCTCAACTTCTCCATTATCAACCATCTTTTGAACAATTTCTATGATTCTAGGCTCACTATCACAGTTACTAAAAGGCAACATTTCTAATATAGAATCCATGTTGCCCCTGCTTCCCTCATATGCCTTTTTTATATCTCTGAGTTCAGTGTCTGAACCTACATACTCTTTTTCATATTCTTGTATATCTTTTAATTCTATCTTTTTGAACATATTTCGCCAATAGTCCATCCAGTTGAAAGACGTATCCACTTCATAATCAAATTCCCCAACATCATCATATAGTTTACGCTTTTCTTTGTTTTGTAAAATGGAGTGAATTTTACCCAAAACTTTAAACTTTTCGGTAGCAGCTTCTTTTTGATCACTGTTTACCCTGTCTGGATGAACCAGGAGAGACATTCGGTGGTATGCTTTTTTGACTGAAACATGAAAGGTTTAATTTGGTAGATATATAATCAATCTATTTCTACTATAAATAATTATGCTTTGCTTGGCATTTGTAGCTAATGATCTGTTGAAAGGTAGTTTAAATGTTCGTGACATAGCTTCAATACATCTAGGAATCATAGTAGAATAAATCATCTTTATTGGTAATTACAAAAAATACTTACTCTCTTTTTCTGAAGCACCAGGATTAACGTTTAGCACTTCATAAAAATCACTGGAGCCGAAGTACTTTTCGCAAATTGATTTAAAAGATGCCATTGTGAAATTTGTATTTTAAACACTACTTCAAACTACTAAAATCGTAAAAGAAATGTTAGGTAAAAATGTCCCGCTAAAATTTGACAATCCAATTAGTTGACAAAATAAAAAATGACAAGACACAGCAAAAAATTATTTGTCATCCATGAGAGTTTGTATGGCGTACATAGATGCTTGTCACTTTTGTTTGTAGGCGAGTACCATAGACAAAATAAAAGTATTTCTCTATGGCGAGTACACAGTACAAAATGCACCAGTGGATGTATTCCGTAAACAAGTGGTCACAACCACAGATCTGACAACAGCTATTACAACCAATTACAACATCGGTTTTCTTTTCTGACGTTTCTATTGTTAAATTCAAGAAAGAAAGTGATTAGGTTACAACAAATAAGATCTTTGTTGTAATATTAAAAGTATGTTTAGTTTTTCAATTTATATTTTGTAGGTACTTGAAAATGATCCTAGAATTTAAGATTTTCACCCTAAACTGTTGGTAAGATACTACATTAAATTTTATATATATATATATATATATATATATATATATATATTTTCATTTGTAATATTTATTTTAGGGGATTAGCAGTTGTATCAAAAAATAGAAAAAATCGGATAAAAGCAATTGCACAATTTTTGTCTAATAGTCATTACGATGTTGTGTGCCTTCAAGAACTTTGGTTGGACCGAGACTATTTTTTGATCAAAGATGAGGTGGCAGGTGTCCTTCCATATTCTCATTATTTTTACAGGTACTTAACAAACAGTATGCTATACTTCTTTATTTTATTTTATATATTTATGCATAATCCTAAAAATTTTTAGTGGTGTTACTGGATCGGGTATTTGTATATTTTCTAAATATGTGATTGAAGAAGCTTTCTTCCATCAATGGTCTTTAAATGGTTACATTCACAAATTACACCATGGTGATTGGTTTGGGGGAAAAGGTGTAGGACTTTGTAAACTAACAGTGAACAACCTTTCTGTAAATATATATTCAGCTCATGTAAGTAAACTAATTATTTTAGCTGATTGTTATATTACTAGAAAAAGTTATTGCCTTTTTCACAAAAATCATATTTTATTTTGTTTTGCAGTTACATGCAGAGTACAATCGAAAAAGTGATGAATATGAAGCTCATCGTATTTTACAGGCATATGATACTGCTCAGTTTATTTTGCTCACATCACAAGGTGCCGATTTAGTAGTATTAGCTGGTGATTTAAATACTTTACCAGGTGATCTTGCATATAGGTGAGTGTGTTACATGTACTTATCAACAGGAATTTTCTTGAAAATTCATTACAATTTTTGACATGCCAATGTACATATTCGATAAATGGGAAAAAAGACACATGCTCTATGTAAAGAATCTCGGTTGATTTTCCCAAATTTAAATATGGTGTAGTTTTGTCAATCTGTTCAAAAATTCTCATTGCAGTGCAAGAAATTGGATGCTGATGGAGACAATATATTACAAATTAATGTTTTAACCTTTCCTAAACATATCTATCTTGTGGTTGATGGTGACATATGATTTTTTGATTTGATGTCAGCAACTAAATTATTTTTTTAGGTTGTTAACATCAATTCCTGGACTTGTAGATGCATTTGACAATGCTGATATACCCAAAGACCATGTTGCAACATGTGAAAGTATCAGAAACAGTTACACACCCATTAGTTTGGTCAACAAAAAAACACAAGGACAAAGGATAGATTACATCATGTTTCATCCAGGCTCAAAATTTCAAGTAGAAATGAAAAATTACACATTACCCCTACCAGATCGTGTTCCCCTTCATTCTTTCAGCTTTTCAGATCATGAAGGTGTGGAAGCAACTTTTGATATCAGCAAAAAGGCTATTTTAACACTCACTAGAAATGAAAATGACGTTAAAAACGTTTTAGATGAATGTGATGTAGTTTTGAACCAAGCTTTGGATAAACTTGTAACTCACAAGATAATGTATCTTATTTTCAGTATTTTATTGATGTGCTGTCTGATAGCTACAGTTGCAATTGATGTTCCTATTGGATTTGTTGTAGTTTACAATATTTTCAGAGTTGTGATTGGCATATTGCTTGTATTTAGTATATTAATGGGGACTATTTGGAATAAAATTGAAAAACATGGAGTTCTTGCCGGAAAATTAGCTATAGAAAAATCTCTTAAACGACCAATCGAGTTGTGACATATTGTTTAATATACCTCACTTAATTTTTCGAAGGACCAAATAAACCAACTATAGAATAAAATGAAGCTGATTGTTGAGGGCTGCTAAACAATACTTTTATTTAATAGTACAAATATACAAATATCAGTTACCATATTTTAATCTTTTTATATTGATCATATTAATGTATAAATTAAAAATTCAACATACTACTTGTGATATTGAAAGGTATATATGTACTGCGTTTAAAGTATAGAACTATACTCTGTATAAAGGCGGATTTAGACGGTACGACTCGCCGTACAAACACTTGCAAATTCAATGATAATCTAACAAAGAATATAAATTAGCTTAAAAAGTTCATTGCCTTTGCTAGTGTGTAAACAGGACATCTTATCGGTCCGATAGGAACAAAAGGGACGGACTGGTAATTTATTGCTCCATAAGTACAGAGTATAGTTATATTATTAAACCAAAAATGTTTATTAAATTATTACTTATTATAAGAAAAAAAACTATTTACCATATATTTTCATATACAGATTGCGAAAGGTCTATTCAAGCCATATGAATTACACAAGTACAACAAGGAAAATATGACTTGACTGCTTGAAATAAAGAGAGAAAGAATAATTATTGTGCTTGGTCAGTGAGGGCGTATTTAGTTCCAGAGGCTGGCTATCCTATTGTAGTTGGAAATTGATTGTCAACCTGGCCAGAAAGGATCAAGTTGACAAAAATGAATTTTAAGATGTACGGATTACGTATGTATAGTAACGATTTATTTTTTTATTTCTTCAACACCCTCACTCCTTCCATGTTGGGAACATACCACCAACTAGTGAATTCTCTCTGTAAAGGACAATGTTGCCGGATAAAAGTGTTTAGTTTTACCTAATAGTGCATGAGCTCAAAAAACAGTCAACGATAACGAGACAAAAATATAATTTGCAAAAATTAATCTGCGCTTCTGAACATTCGGCCAGCCTCTGGAACTAAATACGCCCTCGCTGACCACACACAATTTTTCTTTCTCTCTCTCTTTCAAGTGGTTTTGTGTGAATTCGTATGGCTCGAATAGACTTTTCGCGATCTGTATGTTACGGCTTGTATAGTCAGTTTAACTTTTTCAATTTATCCATTCAGGATTTGTATTTTTCTACAATTGCCGCGAGTTTTTGATAGTGAGCAATATTATGTTACATGTAATTACACGAAAGATATAATATTTGATAAAATTCACATATATTGATTATTGAAACTAGCACTAGATATATTCTTGTATACTTATTTCAATAAATTCGATTAGATTATTTTAGTATATTCAAAAATGCTATAACAACTTAATATCCATTAATATCAATTATAATTTTAGGAGCTATCTTTTCTAAATAATATAATATTCTCGATTGATTATCGAAATGATGGTATTAATTTTACCTCAGTATTCCTATATTTTTTAGTTTGTCTTAAATACTGGTAATACTGTGCCATCCGTAATGAATTGACTGAATACAATTTTGTACTTACATGCATTTCTAGTGGTCCGGTCATGTCCATCCAAGCCAATTCATATTCATAAAGTTTAGAAAAATTTGTAGAATAACTTTTTTACTTCGAAATGCTTTCAACATATTTTGTATTTTCACGATTTAGCTTCTAGTAAAAATATTCATAAGTGTATGATTAAAGAAAATCAAATTATCAGTATTTTAATGTCTACTGCCTCGATGTAGTGTGTCTCCAGAAAGTACGCTTTTCCCGAAGGAGCATGATAATACAAGCACTGGAAAAGCATTTTTGGACGTATCACGAACGATAGGTACTTTTAATTATAGAAATACAAGAATAAAAAAATGAGAACTGGCAATAATATTACATAATTTTCATCAATTATCCAAAGTGTTTATGCTGTCATTATTACCGTAGCTGGGGAATTTTAGGAGGAGGAATTAATTTAATAATATAGGTATAGGTCGTGACTCGTAAATATTTTGTTCTCAAAATAGGAAAGAGAACAGCCTATTTCTTCAGTGTTGTCTATTTTCCTAGGGAAACGCTACGTTCATGGCTATCGTTCTTGAATATTAAAAATAATTCATAGATTATACCTACTCAATTAATAAATCGAATTGAGAATTACTTTTAAGTTGCTATGATTTGTAGAACGGTTTTGATATAATTCAGAATTGGTAAAATTTTTGTAACTTTGGAGAACCATAATTATATTAGTCTGTTTTATTCCGCTCAATAAATTTTTATACTTAAGAAGTGAAAATGGTTATACTTATAAGCTTATACCTTAAAATCCCGATTTCACAGTTTATTCATGTAAGCCGTACAACCTGAAATTTTTGAAAATGTATGAGATTTTATTCATCGCTAAAAAAATGTCTGGAACAGAAAATCTAATTAAAATTTTAAATGTGTTGTTTTCTTATTTATCTAAATTACCTATCTGTCTTAAAATTGTTTATTTTATTACAAAAAATGAAACATGATTTTATTTTTAGTAATGAAATAATTATATAATAATGAATTTTAAGACAAATTGTAAAATTTACCTACCTATGATCAAAGACTATAAAGTTCCGGCACACCCTCTTGGTGCGCTGCAATCAACGCGATGGAATGACAACTTTTATTATTTCTATGGGTGATCAGTTATCTATGGTATGTATAATAGAGAAATAATATATTTTGTCTATGGTATGTATGATTATCTATGGTCTTTCGTTTTATAGGGATTGTTGTGTTACTTGATGGTTACGTGCACAGAACACAGATAAAAACTTGTTTCTGTGGTTACTTTCTTCTTTTATGTTACCTATGGGTTACTTGTGCTCGTTAGTTAGTTCATTCTATGCACAAATCACCTTTATCTATGATTCTATGGTTAGTTCTTGACGGTTGTAAAATTAACGAAACCCGGCGATAAAATAAATAAATGTAAGTATTTAACATTTAATTTTAAAGTACAATTTGATCTGTTGATTTTTTTGATAAATTAGTATTTGTGCAAGTTGTAGATTAAATACACTTCTTCGATACATTTGCAGGTAATTGCCATTTATAACGTATTTGATAAAAAGTAACCTTTTTATTAATTTTTTTTTGTTCTAGGAAAAAATGAACTCTTTAACGGTACCTCCATCTCCTAATTGGTATGAAGCCAACATTTTAGCTTGTGCACCTGATAATACATTAATTTACGGAGCCAGGAACGATCTCGTTATTTTGGAAAAAACTTCTGAGTATAATCAAACTGCTGATGTTAAAATTATTTCACGTGCACATTCTCAAAAGTAAGAATAATTTCATATTGATCCATTGGTTTTTGTACTCTCAAACCCTATCTTTTTCAGTTAGTATTAATGTTATAATAATTGTGAAACATTTAACAACTTTTAATTCATTACAAACATGTATCTTCTTTATACAATAATTGTATTGTGCCTAATATAAGAATGAGAAAACATACTTGGTTTTCTCAAGATAATTTTAAATTCAACTTAAAGCATATGTATAAGTAGTGGAAAGTTTTGTTCTATAAGTATTCCTACATTTCATTTTTTATAATTTCATAGAGACGTAAAACTTTATTTTTATTAATTAACACTAAATGTAATCAATATTGATAATTTTAAGCTGTACATGCTTTCACTGAACCTATTTTTGTATAAAACACAAATCCAAATGTTATTAGACAAACATAATAAATGAGGAAATCTTGAGATATTATGAAGGTAAATATATTTAGACTTATGAAATAATAGGAAGGATTAAATAGGTAAAACTAGCAGTGGACGATGGTATTCATTAAAGTGATGTGTATTCATGAAGTGATTATTGGTGTATTAATTGGCTAAGGTGCTATAGAACTGTATTTTATTTGTAGTATCTATCTTATTCTATTCGCAATCATCATCCCTGAGCGACAGTAGGTGATTGCCAACCAATTAATATATAACTTAATATGAGTTGACAAATGTTTTTAATCTTATTCATATACCTATAATCAGATGTTTTTCTGATCAAGCCTATGATTAAAAATTTTTGTATCGATCTTACAGAATTTCTATAACTTTCCTAAAGTAGATTCCATGATTTTAGAGTGTTGGCAGTAAATATAAATAAAAATTGGGGAAACCCAAAAAAAATAGCAGTGTCAGTGTCTGATGACAAGTCAGTCAAAATATGGGACATAGAAACTGGTAAAAAACATGCAGATCATAATAAACATGTAAGTAAATTTGAATTTAAGCTTTGTACAAATTTATTTTCTTTAACATTAAATTTATTTTATATTTGTTCATTAATTAGGTAGTTAATTTTTAAAGTGAAATCAAAGTTTAATTACAGCTTTCAGATAATAAAGTAATAGCAGCAACATTTGCTGGAGAAGAAAGGGTAGTTAGTGTATCAGAGGATGGAAATATTGTAATTTGGAATATTGCACTCAATGAAACTACTGAATTAAAAGATGTCTTTGGGATGAAAGTTATGATAACCTGTATGTCCACTTGCCCACATGCTACTTGGCTGACTGCTTTTGGTCTTAAAAGTGGTTTGGTTATTGTTACAGATCTTAGAAGTAAGTTTATCAATCTATACAATATCTTTGATCATGAATACCATTGGTAAATTGTGACTTACATATTTACATGGCTAGGGTTGTTTATTTCCAAAATTTTTATGTATGTGATAGTTTAACTCTTGAACAATTATTCAAATTAAAATTTCATATATGATCTTTATTTCCAATTATGCCACTATAACCACCAGAGATGAATAGACTTTTGCTTGAAGAGGTATAACCAAGATGAATGATGAGTTCCACCGAGCCTGTATGAAGTCTCTATTAACTTACTGTTTTTTAATTTTTAGAAACTGGCAAAGTTTTATATAAAATGAGAGGTCATGATAAAGCCATAATTTCATTATCATGGTGTCCAGTACCAATAAATATATTTCCAAAAAATCCCAACAATTATGTCGGTCAAAAGAAGACAGAGGAAGAAACCAAAGCTGAAATATCAGTTAGCAATGATGATACAAATGAAAATATGCTAGTTGAAGAAGATAACATAGAAAGTGATTTACAATTTGAAACAGATACTCATCCTTTGTTGAAAGTATATGATTCAGGCGATGAAGATTTTCTCAAAGAATGTGAAATTCTCAAAAATAAAATCTTAGGTAAGTATTGTGATACTCATTTCTAGTAAACTTTAACCTTGTAGTTAGTCTCCATATGAACAAGTAACATTTTTGTATTTCAGGTACTCCAGAAAAAATTAGTTCTCCAAATGACACTGATGATACTTCTGAAGAACAGTTGAAGCAATTAATAGACAAAAGTATTTTGGAAACTACTGGCAATTCACTTTTTAAAAAATTGGAAGAGATTATAGAAAATTTAAATGAATCTCAAAGCAATATATACAAGGAAAAATTAAATGTTTCAAAGGACAGTGTCGACTTGTTAGAAGAAAATTTTGAAGAGGATATCAAGGAAAACATACAACTGGGAGAAAAAGAAAGTTGTATTAAAACTATCCAGAATGGAGAAGATGAAAAAGAATCAGATAAAATTATAAACTCACAAAAATTAGGAGAACAAGAAAGTAATATAAAAACTTTGTCACAGAAAACGGATGTGGAAGATTTAAAACCAGTAGAAGATATTAACAAGAAGATACAAAAACCAGACGAAGAAAATGCACCACAAACAATTGAAATAAAAGATTTAGGAGAACAAGAAAGTAGTATACAAACTTTGTCACAAAAAACAGACGAGGAAGATTTAAAACCAGTAGAAGATATTAACAAGAAGATACAAAGACCAGATGAAGAAAATGCACCACAAACAAATGAAATAAAAGATGTAGGATCAGTAGAAGTCGATACAGATCTTGATCAACAAAAAGAAGAGTTGAAAAAAGTGACAAAATTCGAAAAAACATCTGAAACTAGGAGCAAAAGAAAAATTGTAAAAACATATGGAGATGAAAGTAAAAATGGCGACAGCAGTCCGACCTGTCAGGCAACTGGAGTAACTAAAACAAAATCACCCGCTATAGAAGAAGAACCAAGAAAAGAATTTTTGTTGGCATCTTCCGCTAAAGAAAGGTAATATTATATTATTATTTATTTTGAAAATACAGAAAAACACCAAATAAAACATACTATAATGTTAAATTTTCACAGAAAACCTCAACTTTTGATTCCATAGATAATTAGTGTTGGTGTAGTTAAAGTTTTTGTGCTGAATAGGGTACAAGCATAAATTTTGACGATTTATCAGGTCTCCTAACACCTCGCATGCCTATTTTTTCAAAAAAATATAAACTTCACTTTTAAAACGACTTTAAAAATCATGAAATTTGGTTGTCCGCCAAAACGCGCTTTACGTCATAAAGATGGCTGCTCCATCCGTTGACGTCACTCCATTTGTTTACGTTCTTATTCGTATATCACGCTCTGAGTTTGTGTGACCTAATTGGTTTCTGAAAGCTTTAAAAATGGATAAAGCCGGAAAAAAACCTTGGTATTCCAAGTATTGCATTGTTCCAGAGTGTAAATCAACGTCAATTAAAACTCCAGACAAAATATTTGATCCTTTACCTGGTGGCGCAAGCAAAAATGCACTCAAGAGAAGGGCATTGTGGTTGCAATACGTCGAAACAAAGACGATATTTCAAAAAATACTACTGCTTTTGTTTGTGAAGACAACAGGAGTGAAATTTAGTGGTTTCGAAATATGGTTGATATATATTATATATAAAACATAATTTAAATCGTACTTATGTCCACTTTCCACTTTACGTTGACTTTTAGAAATAAAAAAAAGCACACACAAACACGTTATGGTCTCAAACAAACTTATAAATGATAGTTTCACGTCGATGAAGCAATAAATGGTTAATTAAAATACAATATGAACACAAAACTACACAGAAAGTGCATTTAAATTTGAATTTTATTTTAAAATTTGGAGGTAATTTCCAATGGAAACTGGTTTATTTCCTATTATTAGTTATTTTTGATATAGACTTTACTATTACAAGTTAATATCTAAGCAAAATATGAAATATGCGTGTACTCTATTGTCTTGAAAATCTACATTGTTTCAGTTATTAATTTTTACTATTGGAATTTTTAGTAATATTTATATTTGGAGAGCTGGTACAGATGGCAGAATGCAAACATTCATCTCTCTAACAGGAAAATTTTATAATCGTAAGAATAGATCAAATGTCGATAAGATATGGATAACATTGAACTGGGTTACTCCTACAATATTATTGTCTTCCTCAAAGGACTACGAATTAGTAGCATGGAATTTACCCAAACCCCAAGAGTAAGTTGTTTTTAATATTTGTCTGCAGAAGGCATTAATATAAATAATTTTACTCTGATTTTTCTAGTGCTATAAATAGTTTTCATGTTATACACAAAGACCACACGAGTCAATTATTTTCGATATCTGCTCCAAGCACTCTATATAATGAGTATAATTGGAAAGAAGGACAAACAGTTGGTAATGCATGGACTATATCTCAAGATCGTCTTTTGCTGAATACAAGTATTGGTGTGGATAGAACCAACATTTCATGTTACCCTACATTAGGAGGCCACGCTCAGTGTATGTTCTTGTCACCATTGGATCCCAACAGGTAAGTGAATTTATTTATTTTTAATGTGATATCAAGTGAAAAAATATTGGAAAGGAAAGTTTATGTCATCAATACCAAAGATTACAGAATAAAAATATAAGATGTTTCACTCCAGGGCGGTTTGATTCAAGTTGCTGTCCCAAACGGACGCCGCTCTCATAAATTATGTTTACGACTCGCTTTTGTTGTCAATAACGAGACCGGTAGATACCAGAGAAGTTCGAAAAGCTTATTTTATTTTAAGCTATAGATACAGGGGTAATTAGAGAAATATATATATTTAAATTAATAGGATTCTTTATCACAAAGGTTTATTTTTAAATGTTAATTATTTCGAAAAATGTTCGGGATATGAACTTGAAAAGGTAAGTAAAACATAAACTTGAATTCTTAAAATGAATCAATTCACAGGTTTTATCCAGCATCTTAGTAATTTTGTGATACTTATTGATAATCTAGCAGATATTTATCACAAATTCAATTAAACATACTCATTAGCCAACAGAATAATAGGGCCACTAAATCTTAAATTTTTATCTTTAAATAACGCGTATTTTTTGGAATGACAAGGTTAAAACAGTAAAAAGAGAAGCAGCTGCAGGATACCTTTATTAAAAATTTTTATAAATCTTGTAAAATACCATGTTTGGAGTTTGGTTTATGTATCTTCTGTATGTTCCTTGTGGTATATTATTCATTCTTTTTTTAATTTCTTGGGAAATTAAACCACAATATTTTTAAATTCTTTATTTCAACGTTTCGGTAGCGTTCCAGCTACCGTTGTCAAGAAAAAATAAGTAGAAATTAATTTTTATCCCTAACTGACACAACAGAAAAAATTTGACAACTAGACAATCAAAAATTATTTTGAAGTTTAAGACTGCAAAATTTTGTTATCAAATTTTTATTAAGGTCCATTCATAGTAGATCATATCTGTGGCAAAATGTGAAATGAAATCTTTCATTTTATGACATTCCAACGATATGATAGTCTACTAGAAATGGAATCCAGTGAAGTGCACGTTCCAGGAACGGTTTTTATTGGGATAGCGCGTTTTTTCGCTTATATTGGTAATGTTGTTAATAAATCGCGTTTCTTGATAGTTTTTTTGTGTATGAATATTTAAGTTTTTGAAATATGTATACTCAGTTTTGTGATTTTGTGTATTGAAATGTGTATCGATTAACAACTATTCAAATTATAAATCATAAGAAAACCTGGATAAAAACTTATGATGCTATCCTGATAACGCAGGTAATTGATTATTGGAAATTTCTCTTTCTAACATTGGTAACCAAATTTGACTACATTCGGCTGAAATACTAGCTACACATTTATCTGCATTTAGTTGTATTAAAGCACTTTCTTTGATTTTCCGTCTTTTATTATTGGGTTCTTTTAATATTATTTTTGATGAATCCCATTGAATTTGATGACCCTCTTCCCAAGCATGTTTGCAAATAGCTGACTTAAAGAATTCCCTATCTTTGATATATTTTTTGTGTTCGTTTATTCGTACTTTCAATGGTCTAGATGTTTCACCTAAATAAAATTTGTCGCATTCACATGATATTTGATATATGCAGTTTTTTGAAGATTGTTCTTCATTCTTTGGTTTCGTTTTTGTTAGTATTGATCTCAATGTATTATTCGTTTTAAAACTAGTTCTAATATTGAATTGGTTACCAATTTGTTTATGTGTTAAATTTAATCTATAGTCTTTCAAATCTTTCATTTGAGAGTAAAATATATACGGACTCTGGTATAGAGACTTGCATAATATTTGAAAGGAAATTGATTACATGGATGATGAAAAGAAAATTTAGTAAATTCGTTCAAATTCCACTTTGGTCAGCTATAGAATTGAATTTTTGTGTTTTCTTGCTTAATGTACTTGTTTATATAATATCCTTATTATAAAAATAAATCCGTAATTTTGTATTAGTAAATATTACAAAATATTCAGTGTTCAAGCTTTGCTATTAAAGAGAAAGATATCAATATGACAACAGAATGGACATTGTTCAGTTTGATTTGATGAACATTTTTTGCAATTCAAATTCACTTTTGTAACAAAAAGCAGTTTGAAATCAAAGAAATAAAAAAATTTAGATGCAATGTATTTCTTTTAGATTGGCAATTGGTTCAGCAGACTGCTTCGTAAAAGTTTGGGACTTGAGTCGTCCTCATACGAAAAATATAATAATGACCAATTTCTATCACAAAATTCAAAGTAAAGTAACAGCTTTAGCATGGCATCCAACTAATGAATTGATATTAGCATATGGAACAGTTGAAGGAAGAGTAAGTTTTTTTTTATTGGCCCAAATATTTACTATACAATGATTTATTGGTCCAATATAATTTTCTTAATATTTACTATACAATGATAAAATAATTACAGGTGGGCTATGTCGATCCAAATACTAAATCAAAACCATCAGTACTTTTGTCGCAATTCTTTAAAACTCAGGTTTATAAACTTGAATGGGGTCCTATCAATGGCAACAAGGAAAAACTTGGCTTATATGCAATAGGCGAAGGATCTCTCGTATACTTCAATGTCGAGGGCAAAACAAATCGAGGTACAGTATTGAATTGAATATAATATAAATATTTAAAATAAGAATTAAATTTCTTTGATCTTATTTCAACAAAACGTTCGAACATTTCATTATTATATAAATAAAGAAAGTTATTGTCAAGTTAAAGCGTGGTGCAAGACAACAACAATTATATGTTTATCTGTTTTGCTCGAACTTGATCGGTTATATAAATATACATTCAGTATTGATCAGAAAAAGAAGTCGATACAGAATACTCGAAGAAGACTATTCTACATAGTTGAATAAGTCACCTACTAGTAATAAATTAATCATTACATATAAGTATGCTATACGGCTAGATACTTAGGCATAGTATTAGTTTAGTATGTAGTGTAATGTATTTCATAAATAAATCAAACATGTCCCAGTGCTAGAAGTAGTTGTTTCATTCCTCTTGAGATGATCCGCACCACCCATTCAGAGGCCCTTCCACACTTATAATCTACGGAAGTATTCATCGACGATACATCCATTACAAATTCACACAAGTTATAATTATTGAATATTCACTGTTTTCAGAACCAACTGTAATTGCCACACCAGAAGGTACATTTATATACTCATTCGGATGGAAACCTGACTATTCGCAATTATTTGTCGTCGCTAGGGCTGAATTCATAATGATCTATAATCCTCAGATGAAAATTATATGCAAACATTACTTCCCATATCGTATCCATGATATTTACTGGCACCCAAATGCTGCAGACAGCACGTCTGAATACCACAATTGGCTGGCTGTTGTTGGAAGGACAAAAAATGTATTTGTTTACAAATTCGATATTGATAGTAGCAACAACGATGAAAATATTGTTAATATTTATCAAAGTGAATCGGAAGTTATCAATTGTGTGAGTTGGAGTCCCTATGTACCCTCTCAGATGATTGTGTGCTGTGACATGGGGATTGCACAGGTCAGTGTTAATTTTATTAACGCCAATATTAATCGAGATATTTGGCATTCTCTTAAATTCTGTTTAATGATTATGTATATTTGTATGGTTTTACCAGTACTCCAAATATTTTGTAATCTTTAAAAAAAATGGGTGGAAAATGTTTTTGACTTCTAGCTTTTAAAACCATCAGATTTCTGTTTCAAGACAGAACGTAACTATGCATATTTACTGATATTTATATTATTAACACTGGTAGAAAATTTTGATTTTGATTTCTGAGACAAAACTATGGGCATTTTTTATTTTTGTATGTTCAATAGTTAGTCCAGTCTACAAGTTGAAAACCGTGAAAAATTGAGATAAAGCTCCTAAAAATATGAGCAATAGCCCATTGGATTCGGAATGACCTCTAGGAAAATGTGTTTCGAGGATTTTACTGCACGTAAAAAATTGCAATTGTTATTAACAAAATAAGATGAAAAAAAAGAGGTATTTAGGTTTTTGTTAATAACTCGTAAACTATTAATATTTAAGATATTTGGAAAAAAGGTCCTTAAAGAGGGGGAAATTTCCGAAAAAAAAGTTCCAACTCCCGGAACTCTACCTCTTTTATGAATAGTTTTAATTTAACGCTGAAAATAGGGCTCCGCGCAGCGATTACGGCATGGGTGCTTTGCCGCTAAACACTGCGTACAACAGAAAATTTTTTTTTATAGTAACAAATATAAATTTAAATAAATTCTGGTATCATCCAGATACTTGAAAGAATTTATGCCCTTTGGAAGAAAATTTTTAAATCAATTTTTCAAAAAGTTGTGCAATTGTTGATTAACAAATTTTTTTCCTATCTCCGTTTTCATAAATGACGACATAAAAGTTTAAATAATAAATCTAAAAATATTTGGCATTGTGGAGCTCTTCTTATATACATACTTAACAAGATACCGTGATAAAAATTTATTAAAGTTAATTATTTTGTTTTAAATAATTTTTTAAAGGTAACAAAAAATGAAAAGTCTAAGAAATGTTAAGGAAAATATTTTTTCAAACAAATGTTATATTATTGCTGTTTTCGTATCCAACAATAGCATTAAGTATCATTGGAAAACATTTTTTTACATCATTTGTTAAGAAATTGTTTATAAACAAATGAACAAGTTTAATATTTGAAGAAATTTTTTTTACCATTATGTTGTCTTGGAATAATGATTTTTAAAAAATATTTTTTTTCAAATAAATCTTTTTATTGTTTATAACCGTTTTTTTTTATTTCGATTGTTTAAATAATTAGTTAAGGAATGATTTTCTCATTAAAAATCATAATTGGCATTTCTTCATGGGTAAATGAAAAAAAAAATTTTTATCAATAATTTCATTGTTTGTTAACTCAACAATTTGTTATAAACAAATTCTAACTACCGTTATATTTTTTTTTCTTGAGCTGAATAAATAACAAAAACAGCAATATATATCAAAATACTGAAAATTTTTTTTTTCTATCTTGGTATCGTGTAATATTTAAGTGTTATAAAAAATAGAAAAATTTTTTTTTAGTATTTTGATATATAGCTGTTCTTTTTTTATTTTTTTTAGCTCAAGAAAAAAAATATAACGGTAGTTGGAATTTGTTTATAACAAATTGTTGAGTTAACAATGAAATTATTGATAAAATATTTTTTTTTTTTTTCATTTACCTATGAAGAAATGCCAATTATAATTTTTTTTAATGAGAAAATCATTGCTCAACTAATTATTTATAGATCGAAATATAAAAAAACGGTTATAAACAATAAAAAAAATTATTTAAGAAAAAAATATTTTTTAAAAATCATTATTATTCCAAGACAACGTAATGGTAAAAAAATCTCTTTAAATATTAAACTTGCTTATTTGTTTATAAACAATTTCTTAACAAATGATGTAAAAAAATTTTTTTCAATAACATTTCTTGGACTTTTCATTTTTTGTTAACTTTAAAAAATTATTAAAAACAAAATAATTAACTTTAATAAATTTTTATCGCGGTATCTTGTCAAGAAAAACTTCACAAAGCCAAATATTTTTAGATTTATTATTTAAATTTTTATGTCGTCATTTATGAAAACGGAGTTAGGAAAAAATTCGTAAATCAACAATTGCACAACTTGTTGAAAAATTGATTTAAAAATTTTTTTCCACGGGCATAAATTCTTTCAAGTATCTGGATGATACCATAATTTATTTAAATTTTTAAATTCATATTTGTTACTATATAAAAATAATTTTCTGTTGTACGCCGTGCTTAGCGGCAGAGCACTAATGCCGTGATCGCTCCGAGGAGCCCTATTTTCAGCGTTAAATTAAAACTATTAATAATAGAGGTAGAGTTCCGGGAGCTGGACCTTTTTTTTCGGAAATTTCCTCCTCTTTAAGGACCTTTTTTCCAAATATCTTAAATATTAATGGTGTACGAGTTATTAACAAAAACCTAAATACCTCTTTTTTTTCATCTTATTTTGTTAATAACAATTGCAATTTTTTACGTGCAGTAAAATCCTCGAAACACATTTTTCTAGAGGTCATTCCGAATTCAATGAGCTATTGCTCATATTTATAGGAGCTTTATCTCTATTTTTCACGGTTTTCAACTTGTAGACTGGACTAAGTTGGTAATAATGTAATTTGAGTATTTAATCTGTCAATAATACTTTCCTTTTGGTATTGAAAAGACCAATTGTTTTTATGTTACGAATTCTTGTAGAAACTCGAAAAAATGTCAACAAAAATTATGTGGTTTCTTCAAAACTAATGATTTTAATTGATACAAAATATGAAATTTTTAATAAAACTATATTTCTCACAGATATGGGACGCCAAAAGTGGCGAGTTTCTTGCTACATTTATCAACACTAATTACGAACCAGTTACTACCGCCGTTTGGAGTCCTATTGACCCAGATTTTATTATTTCTGGGGGCAAAGATAATACGTTGAAAATTTGGAAGATATCGGATTATCCTCCAGTAGATGAAAAAGGTTTGTAAAATTTTGTTATTAGTTATTATAAAATTCTCTGTGGCGCTTTCATTACTCAAACACCTCGAATATAAATACTTACAAATTTGTTTTTATTTTGTTTTGAAGAAATAGCAGTAAAACGAAAGGTCGCTTTAAAAGAAATCGCAGCAAGTAAAACTAATGGCGTATCGAAAAAGGAGGAAACTGATGAAGAACCAGCAAAAGATAAAAAATTCAATAAAAATATCTTGCTGCCTAAATTTTACAGTTCCAACAGTAATTCAATAATTACTGATCTCCGAAAGCTGCTTCAATGGAAAGAAAATCCAGAAAGTGTTACGGCAAGTTCTGGTAATTTTTCAAGCGAAATTTTAAACGTTTTTGGATCAGAATCATCAATGACGGAACTTGTCATCGCTAATGGTAAGTAGATTTTCTATATTATATAACCTGAGTGACAGAATTGTAGTTGGTGTCTAGAATTCCTAGAAACTATGATGACGTTTAAGCGGTATAATGTAAAAGGAAATATCTCATTTCGAAAAAAGAATGAATGGAATTTTCTTCCAATAGCATACTTGGTGTGATCATAAGGCTGGATGCGTTTTTTCCCTCTGGTCTCAATACTCTTATATACATTATTCTTTTGGCGTTTACTTTAAATAATCTTTACTTACCACAATAATTCAAACACTCGAGTGTAAGTAAGTCGTTATAACAACTGTTTTTTTATTAAATTTTTATGCAAGGGACAAAAAAATGAGTAAAAATGTGAAATAAAAATATAAACAAAGTCTTTGGTCTGTCAACGTACAAATTCGCGTTAAACTTATCGCCGACATTCATCATATGGCTATCTCTGTTTGTTATATTATGTTGTAATGGAACAAACGGTTTCATTTCGGGGGTTTAGATTCTGTGAGTAGGAAAGAGACGTACTACAAAAAGTAGTATGTGAATAATTTCATACATGGGAAAAGATTCACCAAACGAACTGTACTTGTATTTATTTCACGTTGTATACAATATTTTTTTCTCCAGATAAATTAAGTCGACTACACTTTTCTTGTCTACACTCACCTTCCATATTGCTCATAATATAGTATATTACGTAACGTGTGCGGAAAGTGACATTTTTCACACGAGTGGGAAGTATTGTCTCACGAGCGCAGCCGAGTGAGACAATCCCACGAGTGTGAAAAATCACTTTCGCATAAGTTATGTACACTATTTTTCCTACGACCACGCGATATACTTTTACCAAATTAGGCATGTATAATCTTGCTTTTTTATGTAGATGTGAGAGGTTTTACATATGTGTATTTGTAAATACTTTATATGGTTTTGATTACTTACCTTTGAAATTGGCCCAGAAAATTGTGATTTTTATGCAATGGAAAAAAGTACCTTTATAAAAAAGTTAGAATTAATATTTAACTTGTTGCCTACCTAGGAGATTGAAAGTATTAACTAGCTATTTTAAGGATTCATTGTTCAAATAATTGGAAACGGATATTTATTGTTTTAATAACAT
This sequence comes from Galerucella pusilla, assembly GCA_910591695.1. Lineage (NCBI taxonomy): Eukaryota > Metazoa > Arthropoda > Insecta > Coleoptera > Chrysomelidae > Galerucella > Galerucella pusilla. The sequence goes on from CAJUYI010001710.1 coordinate 39,049, forward strand.
GAAAGTCCAATAAATGTCGATATAAACACATTTTATTTTGGAGAATAAATAAACTGTTGTGTATATATCCTTAGCTCTTATTAGTATCTTGGACAAGAACCATTAGCTACAACAGTAGGATGGCCGAGCGGTCTAGGCATCCGTGGGCTCGATTTTTGACAAGAAGTAGGGTGGTTCGAGTCCGGGTTCGGTATTTTTTATTTTTTATTTTAAATGAAATAAATAGATTATATTATATTATTATATGGACAAATCAACTTAGGAAATAAGCATTTTACATATACAAATTAATTTGCGGAGTAAAAAGACTAGCATTTCAACATTCAATTTGACAGCTTTTTTATCCGCACACGTACGGATAAGATTTTTTTCCGTACGCGTATGAATAAAGGTCACTTTCCATAGAACTAGTCAGTGCGATATATGTCACTTTCCTATGTGGTCGTAGGAAAAGTCAATATTCAACTCCATTTCAAACTGATGATATAATGATATAAGTCTATTGTTTTCCATTCTTTGTTGCGACTTTATTATCACAGATTATAAAGAGAACAGATACGAATCCCGGTAAAATATCAAACGATTTTCAGCTCCGTCGTCAATGACCTTGGACCTTTAACTCGGTATGGCCGCGATGTTGCCAGTTTAAAATATTTTCTGAATTTCTTACCAAATTGCACTGTTGACTCGGGGACAATAACAATTTCTAGTGCCGGATCTAGTTTTTTTTTGTTTCCACTAAATCTTTAAAACTGCGCCATGAATTGAAACAATAATCATTATTGAATATATATTTATGAATTTATTTAATACCTATATGTACATTCCTATGATTTGTTATAAATAGTCATTACTCTTAGGAGAGTAATTAATAAATACATTTGTAGATAACACAAATAATCACAAAAATCAACCAAATTGTTAAGTACAAATAATTCTTAATTTATTTATTATTAAAGGGAATACAATATACACCTATGAAAGGGAGAATTTTGATAATAATTTGTAGCACATAAGTTAATATCAAAAACTTTGAAATTTCTTATATCATAGGCCGGGATATTAAATTATATACTCTCATCCCTTGGAAATCGAAAGAACTTTATTTTTCTTTCCGAATAAAATTTATTTGGACAGTCTCTGTATGAACAATACACTCCGCCGTGATGTTTATTCATTTTATAAGAATAATAGTCTATACCACTATATTTTTATAGTTAATATTAGGTACCACAATGCACAATCGATTAGTCAAATAACACAATTAATATCGCCGATTGAACACCTCCAAACAATGAAGCAAACAAAAATTGCTTTATGAATTTTGAGCACAGATTACAAGTGATTTTGAGCATGTTTTGACATTTTTTGATTAGATTAGGTTAGGTTAGCCGTCACCGTTATTGTGCATGGTTGCCAAAGATATGGTTTGTGAAAAAAAGTATATATTTATGCTATAGATTTTTATACATTATGATATTTTTAATTGTATAATTCTTCCAATGTTATTGAAATTGATTTAAAACAAGTAATTATCGAATATTTGTATCTGTATAACTATCACACTTGAAAAAATGCTTATATTATGCAAATTGACAACCCTGTTGAGAAATTTCGCGAATCAGCTCGAACGGAATCGACATAAGACGATGGGCATTTAAATGAGTATGTCCACCCATCTCTCTCTCTTTTTACTGTTCTCTGTCAAGCTTTCGTATCTGTTCTCTTTATAATCTGTGTTATTACGCCAATGCATGTAAAACTGACGGTACGACACTATCTTATGACACTTTTCAATATACTGTTCTTGTCTAATAAGCATAAAACAATTGCGTCTTTTGTGAAGAAGTAAAATACTCGTAGAAGTTATTGTCCAGAGCAATTCATTTGTTAGATTTTGCTAATATTGATAACTTTGTTATAGAAAAGACCCACAAGGAAAAGGGAAAATTTGGTTTATATCCAATATTATCCTTATTTCGAGGAGATATCAGTACCACAATAAAAGAAGCCATAGAAGAAAAAAGAGTAGATCGTTGGATTATATCTATGGCGCCTATGGTATCACCAAAGTAAGCAGCAATTTAACAGTATTTTAAAAGGAAGTAAAACTTCTACTTTTATATTTTCAGACTCTGGCAATTAGCATGCGAGACATACGCTCGACAGCTATCTGAAGATCCCGGAGCTGATTTACTTGAAATAGCTACTTTTTATCTAGCTTGTCATAAAGTCCAAGAAGCAGTAGACATTCTTTGTGAAGGTCATATGTATCGTGAAGCGTTGGCTCTTGTAAAATGTCGTATGTTGGGACAGGACATCGTAAGTAATGTTATAGAAAAGTGGGGAGTACAAGCTAAAATGGACGGTAACTTCGAAACAGCTGCACAGTGGTGAGTTGACCATAACAATACACTTTTATTGTTAATATATTGTGGTGAAATTTATATTTAATAACTATCTTATAATTACAATGTGTTTAATTTTAGGGTTCGTTATTTGATTTTTACAATAAATGCTGTGATAATTTTATTGATTAAAATTTCATCTCAACATTCCCTAAAGTTCTGCAAAACTATATATTTTTTTATTTAACCAAACAAACTATTTTTGGAGAAGCTTACCCCAATTTATAAAGTTCCTAAAACTATTAATTATTAACAACTAATTATCAACATCTAGTTATTTTTTTTTTATTCTGAAATATTGAGCTTGAGAGAATATTGAGAGTGCGTAGTTACTCATGTTGCTACTTTTTCTACAATCAAATTTCCCAAAATATAATTTTTCTCTAACATAACCTTGTTCTGTTTCCCCCCAATACTGTTTTAAGAATAATCTTTCAAAATCGTTAAAATCATTAATAATTGTATCATTACATGTTAACCAGAGCAATGGTTGATTATTCAAATGAGACCTAATTGTTTCCTTCAAATCTTCAATATTAAACATATCTCTTAATTTGATCTTAAGACATCTGATAAAAACCTTTGGATGCATTTTACGTATGTCTCCATCAAATTTCAAACTACTTTCTCCATGATTGCAAATGTAATTGATTCCTTGTGTATTGTTATTATTTTGTTGAGCTTTATTCTTTATGTGTTGAATTTCACTTTCCAATTCCATCATTTTCTTCTCAAACTCTTCTTTTATTTCCGTTCCTAAAATTTCAAAGTCCCGTGTATTCTTATTTTCTTTAATTTGTTGTAAGTTTACATCCATTTCCCTTATTAATTCTCTCTATGTTTTCAGATTCATTTCTTCTGCTATCGATATATTCAATTGTATAACTTGTTCTACATCTTGTATCCTTTTATTATTTTCCATTATGTTTCTATCTACCTTTTCTATATGTTCTTTTCCTTCTCCACGCATCTTGTCCACCATATCTTTTATTTCCTGTTTTCTATCTGTACTTTCCTGAATTAAGCTTGATTGTCATTTTTATTCATTTTTTCTTCTTGTTCTTTCTTGTCTATCAAATTTTTCATTGATTTCTACCTTTGCACTTCTTATCTCTTCCTTCGTGCTCTTCATATCTTCTTTTGTGCTCTTCATATCTTCTCTTGTGCTCTTCACGTTCTCATCATTTCCATTAATTCTTCAGTTCCTTTCGTTTTTTCCTCGGTGTAATAGCGTACTTCTTTTATGATACTATCTCCTCTTTCTTGTCTTGTTGTATTTTCCTCTTCCATGGCTGTAGTTAATCTTTCTTCTAATGTTTGTTTACTTCCTTTTGTGTCCAAGTTTCTTAATTTTAAAAGTTCTTTGAGTTCTTCCACAGTCAAATTATTAATGTCAATTTTTTCTTCATTCATTGTAAAATTTTCCAAAATCCTCAGATGTTATTCTTTTAATTATAACCCGTTTCTGTCACTGAGTCAAGTGTTCCACGTTGGGTGCCAATTGTGGTGAGATTTATATTTAATAACTATCTTATAATTACAATGTGTTTATTAATTTTAGGGTTCGTTATCCGAATCCGAAGATAAAACACTTGTCAAACTCACTCAATCACTCTCACTTCTTACATTTTTTTCGACCCAACCTCCAATTTTGACAAACATGCCAATTGATTTTTTTTAAATGTCATTAATAAAATTTTGATTTTTACAATAAATGCGGTGATAATTTTATTGATTAAAATTTCATCTCAATATATTGAATATTGTACTACTTTTCAGTTTCATATATTTGGGAAAATACGAAGAAGCAGCTTCTCTGCTCTTCAGAAGATCAGATATGGAAATTTTGGAATTCGTTGTGGAACTATCCGCAAAAACAAAAAACGTAGAACTGCATAATGCCGCTCTTCTTAGGTACAATTTATTTAAAACGGAATATGATAAGGTAAAGAACAACGAAAAAGATTTACCTACAATACAGGATGTTGTATTGCAAAAGAATATCTGTAAGGAAAATGTAAATGATGACCAACATAATTCATCTGGTATCAGTACGGAATCCGAGATGTACAACACGGCTTCATCTGGAAGTGATCTTAACAATACGGTTCCAGAAGATACGAGTGGATTGGATTCTGAAAGTACTCCAGATTGTGTGACGAATATCGAAGCTAATTCAGAAGAGCTTATTAAAGAAGAATCTTCAGAAAATTGTACAGCAGTACAAAACGTGGAGACTGATTAGAGTAATCATTATATTTTTTCTTATAAACTGAATTAAGGATAAGTTGTTATTTTTCCACTGCGTGGAATTGATGGTATTAACAGTTTTTTATTTTGTTGTGTTTTTACTGCAAGGAATAATATAGTTGTTTTATTTGTTGACTCATTAGGTTATGTAATACATTTTCATTTTTTTATAATTGGTATTTTTTATCACTACATATTATCAAAGATTACAGAATAAAAATATAAGATGTTTCACTCCAGGGCGGTTTGATTCAAGTTGCTGTCCCAAACGGACGCCGCTCTCATAAATCATGTTTACGACTCGTTTTTGTTGTCAATAACGAGACTGGTAGATACCAGATAAGTTCGAAAATCTTATTTCATTTTAAGCTATACAGGGGTAATTAGAGAAATATATATTTAAATTAATAGGATTCTTTATCACAAAGGTTTATTTTTAAATGTTAATTTTATTATTTCAAAAAATGTTCGGGATATGAATTTGCAAAGGTAAGTAAAAAATAAACTTGAATTTTTAAAATGAATCAATTCACAGTTTTCATCTAGCATCTTAGTAATTTTGTGATTCTTATTGATAATCTAGCAGTTGTTTATCACAAATTGAATTAAATATACTTATTAGCCACCAGAATAATAGGGCCACTAAATCTTAAATTTTGATCTTTAAATAACGCGTATTTTTTGGATTGACAAGGTTAAAACAGTGAAAAGAGAAGCAGCTGCAGGATACCTTTATTAAAAATTTTTATAAATGTTGTAAAATACCAAGTTTGGAGTTTGGTTGACGTGTTAAATTTAATCTATTGTTTTTCAAATCGTTCAATATACATTTGAGAGTAAAATATATATGGACTCTGGTATAGAGACTTGCATAATATTTGAAAGGAAATTGATTACATGGATGATAAAAAGAAAATTTGTGAATTCGTTCAAAAGGAACTGACCAATTCCCCTTTGGTTAGCTATAGAATTGAATTTTTGTGTTTTCTCGCTTAATGTACTTGTTTTTTTTTTCCGATTTATTGTCGCATCAACCGCTGGGGGTTATTAGCGACAGAAACCATTTAATGTAGGTACATTAGGTAGAGATGCATGAATTACAGAATATTATACAACTTTGAAGACTTAAGAAATTGACATAGGTTATTTTCGTATTTTCTATCAAAAATGGACGATGGACACCTTAAAATCCGCACTGTTTAAGCTTTGCTATTAAAGAGAAAAATAAAAAATCTATACAACATAAATATAAAACACGAACAACCAATAAACACCGTTCTAAAATAACAGCGCTCGACGGGCGACGTCCCGTATAATATAATAAGGACGTAGCGACATACTGTACCATCCAAGTCACCAGCGGCATCGGTGCTTTACGCGATAAATTCGAACAAGTGAAACATCTTATATTTTTATTCTGTAATCTTTGATATTATAAAACAAAGTCCTCCGCCGCATCTGACTGTACAGATATTTTGTCTTTATATTTCTTGTCTACTTCATTATTGCAACTGATACGAAGTATCTGTTCTCTCAAGAAGCTCTACTCCCCTGGTCAATAATCCATCCCCTGATAGAGTTTCGAAAAAGCATGGAACAGGAAAAATAAAACTGGAATACAAAACAAGTAACACTTTTTATCAAGCATAACATTTTCACCAAAAACATTTTTTTTTCTCTTGTGTACCCATTAAAAACGAATCACATACACATTTTTAATAATTTTAAAATAATATAAATTCTGGAATATACTTGATTCATTTTGATCTTTTTTTTTAATTCAATGAATGTGTTTATTACCGCGTATACGATGATAGCTCCTATGTGACCAAGTAAATACATTTAAGGCAAAAAGAAAGATACTGATAGAATATCTTCTGTATGTTCCTTGTGGTATATTATTCATTCTTTTTTTAATTTCTTGGAAAATTAAACCACAATATTTTTAAATTCTTTATTTCAACGTTTCGGTAGCGTTCCAGCTTCCGTTGTCAAGAAAAAATATTGATAGAACTTCAATCATCTATCGAATTGATGGTTTTACCAGAGTCACCACAGGTTTTAACGAGAGCTTATTTACCCGACAGATTCCACCCACCACGTCAAATTTAGTAGTTGAGGTGCGCATGCGTCCTAGCAGCCTTTAACCTTCTATTCGATGTGACTGAATGTGAGCTGATTGATTGGCGCAGTTGGTAAGGTATTGGTCGTAGGTTCGAAACCCGGTTAAGACCTGGGTTTTTTTTTTTTTTTTTAGTTTTCTATTTCTTATTTTCTGATATTTACATATTTACTTCAATATTGTTATGTTACTACTAAATTTGACAACTTTGGAATATGTCGGGGAAATAAGCTCTCGTCAGATTATACACATCGCCATACTGCAGTGGGTCGATTGTAGTATGATCTAGCGGCACTTGTTGAAAGTAGGTATGAGGTAGAAAACTGGGAAATCAGAAACTAATTCGTGTATAATATTTATATTCAACTTACTGCTGCCATGTTTCAATTATAAACTAAAATTATTATCATTGTTCCTGTAAAAAAAAAACAAGACATACATTAAATTTGTTTGGAATATTTAAAAAAAACTAAAATTTGTTTATCTTCTTTAATATCTTTTATATACAGTGTGTAAAAGCCAAATGGAATAAATTCATTATTTCGGTTACTGTACATATTTATAAAAAATCCCGAAACACGTCAAATTTAAATTATAACTTGACATTCTTTAACGT
>CAJUYI010001710.1:46544-70767 GCA_910591695.1 Galerucella pusilla
CTTGGAGCCAAGGATCAACCACCGATCAACCCTCAACCCTGGGTTCTACTTTGTCTTTATATTTCTTGTCTACTTCATTATTGCAACTGATACGAAGTATCTGTTCTCTCAAGAAGCTCTACTCCCCTGGTCAATAATCCGGCCCCTGCTAGAGTTTCGAAAAAGCATGGAACAGGAAAAATAAAACTGGAGTACAAAACAAGTAACACTTTTTATCAAGCATAACAATTTCACCAAAAACATTTTTTTTCTCTTGTGTACCCATTAAAAACGAATCACATACACATTTTTAATAATTTTAAAATAATATAAATTCTGGAATATACTTGATTCATTTTGACATAGCTCCTATGTGACCAAGTAAATACATTTAAGGCAAAAAGAAAGATATTGATAGAATATCTTCTGTATGTTCCTTGTGGTATATTATTCATTCTTTTTTTAATTTCTTGGGAAATTAAACCACAATATTTTTAAATTCTTTATTTCAACGTTTCGGTAGCGTTCCAGCTACCGTTGTCAAGAAAAAATATTGATAGAACTTCAATCATCTATCGAATTGATGGTTTTACCAGAGCCACCACAGGTTTTAACGAGAGCTTATTTACCCGACAGATTCCACCCACCACGTCAAATTTAGTAGTTGAGGTGCGCATGCGTCCTAGCAGCCTTTAACCTTCTATTCGATGTGACTGAATGTGAGCTGATTGATTGGCGCAGTTGGTAAGGTATTGGTCGTAGGTTCGAAACCCGGTTAAGACCTGGTTTTTTTTGTTTTTTTTTTAGTTTTCTATTTCTTATTTTCTGATATTTACTTCAATATTGTTATGTTACTACTAAATTTGGCAACGTTGGAATATGGGAAATAAGCTCTCGTCAGGTTTTACGCATCGCCATACTGCAGTGGGTCGATTGTAGTATGATCTAGCGGCACTTGTTGAAAGTAGGTATGAGGTAGAAAACTGGGAAATCAGAAACTAATTCGTGTATAATATTTATATTCAACTTACTGCTGCCATGTTTCAATTATAAACTAAAATTATTATCATTGTTCCTGTAAAAAAAGGTAGAACGTGTCGCGGGACACACGGTAGGAACTTTAGTTCCTTTTAAGCAAAAGTTATGTAATACATCTGACGTTATAGATAAACAATTTGCATATTCTTTGGTGGTTGAGTAGTAAGCACACCAGACTCTCACGCGGTAGACCCGGGTTCGATTCCCCATGAAGAATTTTTTTTTATGGTTAAGTAATTTTATTTTTAAATAATTATTCTGCTTGATATTAATAACGACAACAGGTAGACGTTTGAAATAATTATCAGAATATTCATTATTATAGATAATGGTACGGTACCCTCCATGAGGGAGTCCGACTGGCAACATCTACTTATTACAGCATCGTAAACCGTAGCATTATACAAATTACCACAAAATTAGTGGGAACATAAAATTGAATTGTTAAATTTTTAATTTGAAGTTATATTACAGTTTATAGAAATTTTTATTTTCTAGATTTTTTCCTAAGTGGGTCGTAGAAAAAATATGCTGCTCGACTCGTGTGGATTGTCCATATCGATTGAGCACTCCGCCTACGGCGTCGTGCTCCATCTTCGGCCTCGTGCGATATGGCCATCATATCCACACTAGTTGCACAAACTACAATTTTTTTCAAAATATGCCCTTTTACATTTAAAAACTACCTGCCAAATGTCAAATCAATTCATCCATCCATTTTAAAGTTATCGAATTAAAACATTCAAGTTTTCAAAATTTCAACACCCTGTATTTCGAAAAGTAGCTAGACCCCTTAATCGCGCAAAAAAAATTATGGAAATAATAGTAAAAATTTATCCGAACAAATTCAAGTAGAGCACTATCACTGCGAATACCAGCTTTGCATAGAATTTCAATATAGCATCGGTGGTTCAGTGGTTAGAATGCTCGCATTGCACGCGGGCGGCCCGGGTTCGAATCCGGGCAGGAGCATATTTATTATTATGAATCGCTGCTTCGTAAACGAGAGAGAAACTAAGGAGGCACAAGCACGCAAACGCAAGGCACATAACGAGCAATGTAACATAACGTAACGCGTAACGGTCAGATCTTTTGCGTCGCGACCCCTGGTCGCTCAAACATAACCTGGCGTAAAGAACTAAAGTTCCAAAAACAAGACATACATTAAATTTGTTTGGAATATTTAAAAAAACTAAAATTTGTTTATCTTCTTTAATATCTTTTATATATAAAGAAAATTGTGTAATTTGTTTGTTTTATCGCTTAAATTTGATGTTCACAATTTGTGGTTACATACTTTTCTTTCTGATACCTACTTTCGAAACGTACCGCTAGATCGCACCACAATCGATCCGCCGCACCGATTTAATTAGGAAATACTACAGAAATCTCGAAATCTGCATGTATTAAAGAAATGTCTTTAGAACATAAAAAAATTGACAAATAGAAAAAATATTGAGGATTCATTATTAATATCGTTATATTCATTTTAAATTTATTTACCTGGTTCCATAGGGTAAAAAAATATGTGTCATAGGAATACATTGCATAAAACCGACTGACAAAAAAAAAGGGAACTAAAACGAATTTAAAATGCCGAAAAATTCAAATTTAATGCTTTTGTAAAGGCATCGCTATTGGTTGTGACGTAAAACAGTATATATAGTTCATTTACGATAACAAAACATGACAGATGTTTTACATCGTTGTCACATTGTAATTTTTTTCCAGCAGTTGGCATAAAATTATGTTGATAAGTTGTTTATTGCATACGATTACATTCAACTTAAAAATAAGAGCAGAAATTATAAAATTTTTATAACTAAATACATAAATTTCAAAACGTCAAACCAACACAAGAAATTCTGATAAAATAGGGCATGTCCACGTGACGTCACAAACTAGCCTGGTGGTAAAACAATAAACAAACCGTTCAGAATACGTGGTACTTAATAGTGAGGTTATGCTGATTTATAATGATAAATCGTGTTTGAGTTTAGTTGGTTTTGCTTCAGTGTACTTATAAAGTTATTTTAATTGTTGAGCTTGCATATTTAATAATATATAATATAGGTTAATAGTTGTTTGATAATTTTTCATCGTGTCTATTATTTATTGTTTTACCACCAAGGTATTGTCAACTGTCGTGGACATGCCCTATTGTCTGGCAAACCTGGACACGGCAGCCAACTTTTGGACCGTAAGGATTAGGCCTTTTAGACATCACTTAATGATTTTATTGAATTAAAAAAAATTTAAAGTTCCCTATCAGAACCACAAATATGGTTCAAGCAATTAACTATCATTCAGCAGATTTTTTATCCAACTTTTTATTCATTATTCCCAGATTACACTGAAAACACTTACACCTATAATCTGTTTTGATACTTTTCTATAAAAATGTTTGTTCTTCCCAATATATATACTTGACAAAATGCTACTACATTATTACCATTGACTAAATTACGTTCCTTTTTATATATTATTATAAATACTTCCGTTATCTTCTAACTCCTACATGCACTTAGATAGACTTTTGGGCTAGTTAAAGTGTACAAATACAAAAATACCCTTATATAAAAAAAATTCCATCAGAATCGTGGAGATGACAGGAGTCGTAGTATAAAGTTTTATAATGCCTAATAAATATTACAGCTATGTACAAACAATTGATAACAATCTACTATTTATTTATAATTTTATAGTATAATGTTAAGTCGGACGACGATTTCCATATAAAATGTTTTACTGTTCTCAGGTCCATTGACGGGTCTAGTACCTAAAATAAAAATCACTAAATAAAACAGTGTACATGTTACCGTGAAAGACCAAAATCTGGTGAATGTCGAGATACACCGGTGAATGTCAACATTCTCAACGTTGCTTGACGTATGTCCGAAATATTGTTGAGATTTCTTATTTTTAACTTACACCGGGAATTGTCGACATTCAGGATGCACTCATGGTATATGTTAAAAAGAATTTTTTTTTGAAATAAAAACAAAAAAGATCCATAGGTCTTTATTTATTAAAATAATATGGGAAAAGGACTTTGTTGAACTCAAAACAAACAGTAGAACATAAAAATATAATATGAAATATAAAAAATAAGAACAATATCTTATTTATTGCAACAACTTAAATTACCGTGGCACTTCGAATTGCACAAAAGTTATTTGCTTTTACAGCTGCATTTAGTGGTGGAACACTTCCTTTTGCAGTTACAACGTGTATAGCCTTGCCCTCCACTTTTTGAATTTGCAGAAGCTGCTTCTCTTAGCGACATTTCTTTTGTTGAAACTTCGTCCATGGAAAGTAACTTTTCTTTTCTTTACAAATTACGAACTGATTACGGGTGAAAAGCTGCTTCAAGGTACCATTTTTGTTAGCTAATCTATAAAAGTCTGAATCCTCTATTCCAACAACAACCTCTAACACATTTCGAGGGTCTGTACGACCACGGCGACATCAGGGACTTGAATTCTTACGGTAGGTTTCACCAATTTGGGCAGGAGGAAACTTTTGTTTTGAGGTTCGCAACATTTTTGTGGAAGTGGAAGATTCTCTTTTGCAGCTACTCTTTTTTAAGAAATTAGCTCGTGTTGTTCAGTCAGTGCTTGAGATGAAGATGTTTTAGGTGGCGGATCAGTCAGTGCTTGAGATGAAGATGTGCCAGGTTGCGGATCAGCTCCAATGGTATTTACAATATCCATGTCTGTTTCAACATAAGCTTCTAGCTGTTCTTCGGTTTCAATGTTTGAAATTTGCCCGCGAGGGAATGATGACGATGTTATACCCCTTTTTGGTTTAACGCCAAACAGGGCTTCATAAGGACTCTGGCGAATTCCTTCGTGATAAGTTGTGTTTTTGGCGAATTTTGTCCGAGATTCACCGGACCTCATTTGTGTTTGTCGACATATACCGGTGAAAGTCCGAATGTATAATAGAATTAAGAAATGTTCGGACTTTCACCAAGGCATTTGACATTTGTCGACATCCACCGGCGAATGTTGACATTCACTACTTTCGGTCTTTCACGGTAACATACATATAATATAAAGCATACAAGATAATCAAAACATATGTGGGGTTCAAGCGAGGTATAGTGAAACCTACAAACAAGCACACAAATGTACAATAATTGGTAGACAAGTGTGAGGAGGCTAAAAACCACCTACATAGAGGATAAAATTTAGAAGCATCTTAAAAATAAGATTTTAACTCAGTGATTCAGAAGTCGGTCATGAAGTGAACTATAAATTTTTGCGAATGCGACATTTCTAGAGGATTCCATAACAAAGTAATGTGATGGTTTATTTCCGACTGTTCTGGAAGCTCCGCATACGCAGAGGTGGTAAATTCAAGAAGGTTCTAGAGTTGCGAAGGACTATATATTATATACGCGGGTTTTCGAGTGAGTCAAACAGTTTTTCAGTATACAGTGAATCGTTTAACAGTTTCAGTATACAGTAAGTGAGCAGATAGTGAATTACTAAATATAAATAGTACAATATTCAAGTGACGAAGATAGATTAGGTCAATTATTATACCGAGATAAATTGGTAGACATTAAGTAATGTGTATATAAATTAAGTTTATTATAGTGTGTAACTGCTTCTTCAATAAACCAATAATAATTTGCCATAGTGAGCGTATAATTTTATCCCACGGTAAAAACTATTTGAATAAATAAGAAAAACATAACACTATTCTGCAACTAAACATTTTAGAGAACTGTTAATGATTATTTATTTCAAAGGGTTCCTTTAAAATTTTGAGAAGAGTATCCTGCAACAGTGTTTAAAGAGCTATAGGACAGAATTTAATAGAAAAGAACATTTATAACTAGCCTGCATGAAATGTTGGCTTTATTACACGCTTCTGCTCATTTGTGAAATTAATTATTATACCTAAGTAGTTATAAAAATAAAAGGTAGAACGTGTCGCGGGACACAAGGTAGGAATTTTAGTTCCTTTTAAGCAAAAATTATGTAATATATTTGACGTTATAGATAAACAATTTGCATATTCCTCGGTGGTCGAGTAGTAAGCAAACCAGACTCTCACGCGGTAGACCTGACTAAATAACCACTTTATTTTATTAAACACATTTTTTTAATTCATATTTTCAAAAAATTCCACACACCATCAGAATAACGTTTCTGTACATAAAATTATTTGGGACTACAATAATAATTTATACAAACCTGTTCATTACACGTCAATTCTATTTGTTCAACATTGTAACCATTATTCGAAGGAGACGATGTATCAGCATCTCCGCATCCGGGAGAACTGGCAGTTCCGTCACCCAAAAGTTTTTCTAAAATATGCTCGGCAACTTTTCGGCATTGAATAAAATCATTCGCTACAAGCCGGTCCGGCTGGAAAATAGAAAAAAAATATCGTAAAATACAAATGTTTGGTTGATTGAACCAGTACAAAATCAGAGTGAAAATAAAAAAATCACGAGATTGAATAAACTGTACTGTATTTGTGTTTACCTTTTTCATCCGATCTTGTTTTAAAAGATGCGAAGGTACACTGGAATGGGGCTGAAGATAAAATTGTACTTTTATGAATTTGTTCTGTGAGTTTTCCTCTATGTTGGATATCACCCATGTAGGTACAGTTTCGCTCAGTAAGGCATTTTCGGTCTCACCTGATGTATCGCCGACCAAAACACGATAAAGTGTCCTGCCACCAACCTCACTAAAAGATGAAAGTAGTAGGAATGTAGTAACTATTAAAAAAAGTGAATGGGAAGCTGGGAAAAGTTTTTTGTCAAAAGAAAGGAATGAAAAATAATTAGACACGAAGGAATGTATGAAACTGGATTGAAAATAAAGGAATGTAGTATTTTTTTTTTAAATTAGGTGAAGCGATATGAAAAGGTCACTGAAAGAGGGAAATGTAATAGTTATTGAAAAATTTGATCACAACCAAGAAAAAATATATTAAAACTTGGAATAAATTGCAAAGAAAAATTGATTGATTTAATATGTTACAAAAGTGTTACCTTAAAATAAGAGGAATATGCTTAGGAACACTAAAAAATAGCCTATTTTCTGGATCAGTCTCGACTCCTCTCCAATGTTCGAATAGCGCTTGAAGTAGTAATTTACCATAATTAACTTTTTGATCTGGTTCCGGCGTATCTCTAATACCTACATCTCTTGCTGACACCCATGCCGAAAAACAATCCACTTCATCTTGTCCTAAATGTATTGTTAACATCTTAAAAATAGAGGAAATCAATAAGAAACGGATAGAGTTTCAGTGGTAATAAAAAAATTGGTTTTCTTTAAAAAAATGTCAGTAAAGAATGCTATAAGATTGGCATATTGGTACTTGAATATTATTTACGGGCATAACCCATTCATTTACAATCAATAAAATTTAAACTACACCATCATTTTTTTTTAAATTTTGAATCAAAATAAATCTACTAAAGCAAATATTAAAAATCATTAAACTTGACCTTGACCTTCTAATTGTCAGAATAAGTTGAAAGTAATCAAGGACCAATTACAGTACAATAATTTCATTCCAATATACTGGCCAGGTTTATTAGAACTGACAGAGGAGATTAACAGAGGCCGCTTGACATGGAACAATACAACCTTGATAAAAGGCATTTGTATCTGATTTATTTTCTGCAATGCCATGCAATTTAATTTTTTTGGTGCTACCTCTATTGCCTGCAAGTCGAAATTTTAGAAATAAATCTAGATACTGCTACCAAATAACTAAAACTCCCCAATTAAGTGATGTCTAACTGCTGATTGATTGTGGTGATAGTTTTGTCATCAGTTTCTGACTATAATATGTTTTGTGTTGATACTGAGGTGATATATTAACAAGAGAGAAGGTTGATTTTAATTGATTTAATAACCACAAGTCATAAAAAAATCTACTTACTCCTGTTTTTAAATCTATATTAAACCAATTTGGAACATAAACCATTTTAAATCGATTTTTTTCCTCTTCTTGAAAGTTAACTTGTCCTAATTCTTCTATTTTTCTAGCCTGTAAACATTGTACAATGTACAGGGTGATCAGTTAAGGGTAGCGAGCGGTCATATCTCATAAGATATTGGTCGAATAGTTTTAAAAAAAATTCATGATAAAAGTCACCAAGAGAAATTGCTGGAAATTATTTTCGAGTTTGTCAAACGTCCGCTAGAGGGCGTAACAACCAACACTAAGTAGAAAAATGGGATTTTTATAGAATTGTTCATAATGAAAGTATATCATTTTCATATTTACTGAATATTCACTTACACTTTTTGACTAAAATGTTTTGTTCTATCTATTAAAATAAAGCGGTGGGGGAAGTTCAAATGTTTTTTTGAACAAACCAAGATTTCTCCCGTTTCGCTTGACCGATTTTAACAAATTTGGGCTCATATGAAAGAGCATAATTTACACTACAAAACGCTTACTTGGTTGTAACTTTTTGACTTTTTTCTTCGCCGCTAGATGGCGTTAACTGAAACGGTAGCAAATTTTTGAGTTTTTTTCAAAAAAAAACAAATGTAATGGTATATTCATTTTTACATATTTTAAAAAAGGAGATACTTTTTCTAAAATTTAATGAGAAAAAATCAATCATCTACCTTTTTTTGAACCGTTGATATTGAACAAAATATAATTTTATTACATTAAAAAATGGCACATCACTGCTTTTTATCAAAATAAAAAGGTCAAAAGGTTTTTTAATATCATAATTTGACAAACTATTTACCTTGAGAACATCATATACTGCAACATTATCTAAAGCATCTTTTGTTAAAATATGTCTTTTATCATTTAAAATAACCGCTTGCCGAATGGCGGCGCCACCTGGTATTAAAGACACTGGAGTTGAGGACATCCGAAGGTCTTCTTTGAAATGTTTATCTGTTGGAAGCTTCCAACACCTAATACTAGAATCGGAAGTAGATACCTGAAAGAGAAAGCGTGAATATTCAAAATATTTATTATTGGTTAAAAAAAAATAAGCTCACCCATATTGCTTGATGATCTGCTGTGAAACACATTTTTAAAATTGGAGCGTCCTCTATACACACTGTAATACTGTTAGTGGTATTTTTTAAGTCAGTCATTATCACCTAAAACAAGAAATACATTAATATCAATAATTTATTACACAAATTGAAAACCTACCTTTTTGTCTCTTCCACCTGAGATAACATGACTAAAGCTTTCTGTCGCTAATAATGCCCAAACAGAATCTGTATGAACTAAAATTGTTTGTACGCATCTAAAAAATTAATTTACATATGAGTATAAGCTACATCTAATTGATAAACTAAATTCAAAAAGAAACGAGCAATTCAGATGATCAAAAACACACTTAGTACTTCAGTGAACAGATTAGTGATTTAATAATTTGTGAGATGACTAACTTATTGTTAAAACTTATTATTGTAGTAGTAGTCAAAATTGGTAAGTAATGATAGAATACAAATTCTACATACTATATTTCTTAATACTACTGCCAAAGATTACAGAATAAAAATATAAGATGTTTCACTCGTTTGGATTTATCTGGTGACTTGGATGGTACAGTATGTCGCTACGTCCTTACTTGCATTTAATTTGGCATATTATACGGGACGTCGAGCGCTGTTATTTTAGTTGTTGTTTTATATTTATGTTGTATAGATTTTTTAAATTAATTAGTTAACTGTTGAAATGAGCAAAAAGTCATATTTACATTTTTCTCTTTAATAGCAAAGCTTAAACACTAAATATTTTGTAATATTTGCTTATACAAAATTACGGATTTATTTTTATAATAAGGATATTATATAAACAAGTACATTAAGCAAGAAAACACAAAAATTCAATTCTATAGCTGACCAAAGTGGAATTGGTCAGTTCCTTTTGAACGAATTTACTAAATTTTCTTTTCATCATCCATGTAATCAATTTCCTTTCAAATATTTAGCAAGTCTCTATACCAGAGTCCATATATATTTTACTCTCAAATGTATATTGAAACATTTGATTTGATTTGTCAAACAAAAAATACGCGTTATTTAAAGATCAAAATTTAAGATTTAGTGGCCCTATTATTCTGGTGGCTAATGAGTATATTTAATTGAATTTGTGATAAATATCTGCTAGATTATCAATAAGTATCACAAAATTACTAAGATGCTGGATAAAAACTACTGTGAATTGATTCATTTAAAAAATTCAAGTTTATTTTTTACTTACCTTTTCTAATCCATTTCCCGAACATTTTTTGAAATAATTAGCATTTAAAAATAAACCTTTGTGATCAAGAATCCTATTAATTTAAATATATATTTCTCTGATTACCCTTGTATAGCTTGAAATAAAATAAGCTTTTCAAACTTCTCTGGTATCTACATCTCTGGTATTGACAACAAAAGCGAGTCGTAAACATAATTTATGAGAGCGGCATCCGTTTGGGATAGCAGCTTGAATCAAACCGCCCTGGAGTTGAAACATCTTATATTTTTATTCTGTAATATTTGCTACTGCTAACCAACGCTACCGAAACGTTGAAATAGAGAATTTAAAAATATTGTGGTTTAATTTCCCAAGAAATTAAAAAAAGAATGAATAATATACCACAAGGAACATACAGAAGATATTTTTACCATTATGTTGTGTACCTAGATTTACAAGATCTATTACTATGTTGGTATAAAATATATGGATGAACTTTTAGACCCAGTCTGTGTACTACAGCTGATATAAATGTAATAGTTAATAAGAATTACTTTTGTACTTTTTGGATAACATTTACTGCATTGCTTTACTAATTGTAATGTTCCTTGTCTATGAATAAGGATTATTATTATAAATTTGTAAACCATGGATTTCTATAAACTTTTCATTTGTAATTAAAATTAGATCCAAATTAACTGCTAGATTGCAAAACAGATAATTCAACAGGTAGTGGTAAGATCGGCTCTTACAGGTACACATTACTCATATCTGATATGTAATCCTTCCTTTACTGAGTGTAGTCATTTGCAGAGAAAAGGAATAAACTGATTTTGTTGATACAAAAGGATGCATATTAAGAAAACTAACAAAGGTTAATAAAATTATTTACCTTTGAGATCCAAGATTCCATAATTTGATAGATCCATCACTACTACCAGATAAACATTGATTACCATCCCTTGAAACAACCAATGCCTTCACATTGTCAGAATGTCCTTCAACAAAGTAGATAGATAGTTTATTGTGCACAAGACAAATCTTTTCACAAGAATTTCAACAAAGGAATTAACATAATTAGAAATGATACAACTAATTATGATCATAGATATTTTTGTTAATTGATGAAAAAGTTAAGATATCATGTTAAAGTACACAATAAGTGTGTACTTCAAGCTAAAGCCAGTCATTCACCGTGTGCAAATGATCATAGCTTTAATATACTGAAAACACTATATTGATTTAGTGAATTCAGAGAATCCATTTTGTGAATTTTAAATGTTAAGGTGTATCAGATCATCGATATTATGAACATTTTGAAAAAAAAGTTTTTTCTTAGAGGACTGTAACTGGAATAATCAAAAAACATGTGATGTAATGACTCTGGGGAATCCATGTTACAGACAGAGCAATTTACTGTTCATTGGAATGTGAATTCTACTATAATTGAAATTACACCTAAACGAAAATATTGATAATGATTCATTCAATGTATATTAGTAAGTCAATTGTTAACTAACCTTTCAATTTAAACAATTTGCCACATGTTCTAGGATCCCACAGCCTTAAAGCTTTCTCTGTAGATCCACTAACAATGATACTTCCTGATGGATTCATAGCTAAACTATATATTGATTCTTTGCTGCCAATTAAACTAGAGGCTATAAAGATACAAAATATATTAGACTAAAAAAATTGTTTTATAATACATTTTGCTCATAAATTAGAGTGAGCAATCTCTTACTAATTTTTTAAATCAATTTAAAGTTTGTAAGTTTGAGAAATATCAATCAAGAGAAAATTTGTTCGTGATGATTGATTATTAGACATGTTATTTCTAAAACTCAGCAGTTTTTTTTCAACATTCAATATCGACATTAAAGGATACATCATTTTTGAAAGAGAAATTGAGCAATAATTTTTAATACATTCAACTCTTACTTGTGACAGTATTATTACTAGCGGTAAGGGCTGTAAGAGTATTAATATCCCATAAGTAAATGGACTTATCTAATCCAGCAGAAGCAACTTGTTCTCTATCTTTAGCATATGCCAAAGCTTTCACATAATCTTTGTGGGTCCTAAGAGTTGACATACAGAATCCTTTGTGAGCATTCCAAACTTTCACAGTAGTATCCGAGCTTGCTGATATTACTACAAAAAATATTTTCCTTATAATTCAACTTAATGTTCTTTAGTAGATATATCATAATCAATATATTAGCATGTTAATATGAAGAAGTTTAATTTGTTGTGTATTAGTCAATACACAAAATATTATGAAATGTTTTTGAACTAAAACATATTGTACTACTTTATTCGGTAAACTATTTACAATGTTTTCCGCCACAGCATAAAACAATGTCATTAACCCAATCAGTGTGGTGTTCCATTCCATGAAAATACTTTTCATGTTCATAAACTCTAATTATTGAATCTCTACCGGCTGAATATAGCCTATCTAGTGCTGGATCTAATTGTAGAGCATTTACACCAGATCTGTGCCTTTTTTCTTCTGCTTCGCATATTACCATTGAAACCTAAAACATCGATGTATTTTGATAAAATATACATTGCCACGAAAACATTGACATACTTGAACTTTCTTTCGAGTATTTTGACTAGTAGGCTTCAAGTTTGCCATGGCAGACTAATTCAAGCGATTCATTTTAATACTAAAATTTGGTTTTATTATGACTTAATAATTAACAATTTTTCATGTACACCAAAAGATCCCTCAGCCCTCAGGTTATGTTTTTTTAATTTTTAAGCTGTTGACTTTTGTGACTTGTGACGTTAGGCTCTACTTGTCACTTTTCAATTTTAGGTTAGTTCGTATAGGTGAACCCGTCCATAGATAAACCCGTTCGAAGAATGAACGCCGGGGCCGGGGAACTGAATCTTTAGTCCACGGAACTACTTAGAAGGTAGATCACATCACATCACACAGAAATTGTATAGTTACTTTGTGGTTTAGATAAGAAAAGACGAAGTATCACAGAAATAATAGCATCAGTGGCATTTTATGATTAATTTACCGCGTCTTGTTATTTTGATTGGGGTTAAAGCTGTTGAAATAATTAGAAACTGATAATTTTCTCAGAAGTTTGGTTTTTAAGTAGTTGAATTTATAAATCTAAATAGATGTGAAAACATTATAATAGAGGTAGATGTACTTGTACTACAGAAATAATTAATATACGTCATCCCACTGAAATGTCCCATCATAGTTACGCCAGTGCATTTATTGCTGATAAGGTATAAAGCTAAATTATTTGCAATCAAATAATAAAGAATGGAAACTTACCAAGTTGATATAATTAAAATAACATCTAGAATACAGATTACGTGCTAAACCGAAAACGTTGCAAGCATTATCAATATCAGAGTTATTTTATTGCAATAAGAAAAATATGGCCTTTTATTTAACCAGTAATTTGTTCTTAGTAAACGGTATACTCTTTGAATAGCAATTTTTAAATTTTTCATGCGTTATACTAATACTATATTATCTTGACATCTATTGATAACACGCTTTACTTAAATATGACAATTGTTACAGAAAACTGTAAGCAAATTTACTGCAAAACCGAGAAATTTTTTCTGTCAATATGAATTTTGGTTTGTGGTTAGTTGTGGGGATGTCTCTATATGGTCTCTATCTCTATTACCGCATTTTTAGCATTACTTTCACTGTGATTTCATCGTTATTTTCTGCATATCTCCAGTCCAGAATTATCAGAATTATGTTCTCAGAGCTTCTGGACGGATGACATCTAATTTGCAAATACGCCGAAACCTGTATACAAGTCAACAACCAGAATGGTTGGTTATATGGTGTAGCTTGGAACTGTAATTCATTGTCTGTTGGGGCACACAGTCCGAGAAGTAGATGTTTATTCTTAGTGAGCTAGTGAGCGGTCTACTCCTTGAAAAGTAATTTTAGACAAAATTTACCTAGATACCTATAAAACATTATAGTAAATAAAAAAACGATCATCCTCCAAAGAAAAAGGAACAAAATACGTGAAACAAAATTACTCTCATGACATTATTCAATGCGAGTGAAGGAACATTTTTACTACGCGCAGTGCGCACAATTATTTCCCAACCAGCCAGTCTGGGGACTTGAGAGAATGAGTTGTTAGGTTGTTAGTTCACTACGTAAACCGAGAGTGACAACATATTCTCGTTGGCGAATAAACGAGATCTATCAATATTTGCATGTTTTTGACAGAACAATTTAAAAAACTATATGTGCTACTGCAAAATAAACAAAAATTTAAATGACATTTGTAAAAGCAAGTCAAATACTTACGAGTTAGCTTATTCCTTATTGTTAAACTTTCACCGTTTGTCAGTTTCTGAGTGATACCTATCTCGGTTCATACGTGACAGAAACGTTGAATTATTGTTGGTTTCATTTATTTGGGATATCCCTAGTGAATCTCTGTGTGTGATTTATTATAAGTTGACTTATTAGGAAGGGTTAGTGATTATTTGAAGACACACCAATCGATAGCTAATGCTGTGACACTGATGCCAAGTTTAATCAACATCTGACGTTACTTGTGCACACAGCTGACTGGCTCTTGAACTACTAATCATTTAACCTACAATTTGTAAGTATTTTCTTTACACGACATTTTTTAGTGTTGATAATATTGTATTCCTTTATTCTACATTAATGTAGGTATTTAGAGACTATTGTTGGAAATCAAAATAATTGTATAATTTGCTCTTTATTATTTTAGGTTATTAGGTTATTACATTTCTGATCTGAATTGGTAAATATGAATCAAAATATTTTGAAATTCATGAATGAATGAAAACAGAACAAACTATATGTGGCTCACAGTTAATATTATTTCTTTCTTTTGAATTTTCAAATTTTAATTGGAATAGCCATAGTATATTTCTTATATGTCTGTGGGAATGGTACGAGGAATGGCTTTATTACAGTACCTACTTACAGATAGTTAACATGGTACCTATAACGGTTTAAAGAATGTCTTCAATGCTGTACTAAAAAATAATATGTATGAATCAAGATCAATGAACATTGATTCTAATATAAGATTATCTTCCTTCTTCAAATTCTAGTTGGCATCTATTTTTAAATAATAAATAGTATGACCATTCTTGATTTTATTCTGAAAAATATATCTTATTCCTAACCTTAACTAAAGAAGCATTAATAAAACCTGTGTAAACTGGATTAGACCATATTAAAATACAACTCCACTCAACAGAAGACTGGGACATAGGTACCTACCTACAAATACTTGCAAACTTTATTAAATGGTAAAATATTTATATTGTAACAAATATATATTTAACAAATACAATTCTATAATTAACTATTACATAATCTAGTCGATCTGACCAATAATTTTGATAGCAAAAATGATTCATTACTCAAACAAACCACTTAAATAATATGAATATTTAGAGGATTCAGAGGTGATTTAAAATTCATTTAAGTATTTGATTTTTGTATATATTTTCAAATCATAAATAAAATCTATGTTAAATATACCTAGCATTTATAAACCACTGTCACTTGGTCCTGGGCTTGGTCCCATGCAAATTAAGTGAAAATAGTCAAACCTATCCTGTGGACGAAAAAATAGAAAAAACTAAATCTTTTCCACAAACTTCACAACAATAGATCAAGGAAAAATACCTATTATGCTAATAGTTTATGCGATGATGCCTGTGCTGATTTTTTACCATTGGAGAAATTTTTGTATTGTTAATATTTTGGTAGTACAAAGTACAATAATACTCTTGCATTAGCATTTTTAGTGTTTAAATTCAGTATTACCTTTAATACACATATTGCAACCCACACAATTGTCTATGTTTGAAGATGAAACGCATTTTCGGGGATTCCCACAAATAATGAACATACTCGCTTGGAACCGAGAAGGGGAATTACCGTGCGCTATTGGGGATTCAAATTAAGATCGTAGCGCCAGAGCGGCGATAACTGAACTACTTTGTACATTGTTGTATAACCTCATTTATCTTTTAAATAAGATTTCCATTGTTTGACTATAGCTTAGACGTTTTCTTTGGATTTTCTCGTTTTTCATTATTATATTCGTAGTTTTATAAGTATTGTTAATTGTATTTATTATACAAATGTATGTCAAGGTTATAAAATGATGTACAAAAGAGATAGTTCCGTTTCTGCTGATAGAGTATCGCTTATATTGAATTCCCAATTCTCTTGTCTAAATTTTTTCCGTCAATTTATGGTTCCGTCTCGGCAAGATTGACTATTTGACGTTTTGTAAGCAAAGCATCAATAATTTAAAATAAGTTGTTTTTGTCGTAATGTTATTATAGGATTATAATATTTGTACCAACTATGTTGAATACCCTGTGAATAAAGTCTTCTTTCCTAAACCTATTTTATTATTTCTATAATTATATCTGCTGCTCATAAATCAATAAAAAAAATAGAATACATTTAAAGAAAAATGCATATTTTATATACCAATGTTTACGTAAGTATTAGGTAAGAGCTTTGATTACGTTTGCTGACATGGGTGAAGGGGGAGAAAATATTTGTAGTAAATCTGCTCACGTAATACTTGAACAATAATAATTTACAAATATACTGAGTACTTCTTTCAACAGTATTTAACACATTTTTATTTAACTCTGTTCGCCTAAAAATTGTACATGTTGAAAACAAAACTTCTAAATGCATTATAAAGATGCATGCTTGTCTAGACACAGGGAAATGCATCAATCTTATTATTATTATTTATTATAAACTGTTAAATTATCACGTTTTCATATAAAATGTTAATAAAATAGATGCACGTAGAACCGAAGTTGAATATTGATTTTAGTTAAAAATAATATCAATATAGCTGCACGTATATATTATATAGGTACCATTATTATTATAATGGAAACATGAATATTTCATGAATGCTTTACATTCATCACATGATTTATTAAAATAAAAAATAGTATCCAAATGTCAACAATAATGTACTCATAATATAGTTCTCTAACAATATACCTACTCGCTATCTTTACATTTATAAATATTACCAGAAACGCAGGAAACCCCACAGCTCTTTATCGATTTCTATTTGTTTGTATCTTAATCATGTTCTAATTATAGGTCCTTTGTATTGTAATAATTTGAACTTTATAGATGATTAAGCAGTGAGGATTTCCATGTATCTTTTCGCGTTAAATTTAAGATTCGAATCTCTTTTTAACTATATTATTCATCCCTTTTTGTTTTCTGCCATCTCTGAATGCTCAAGGACGAAATTT
Source organism: Galerucella pusilla (assembly GCA_910591695.1). Lineage (NCBI taxonomy): Eukaryota > Metazoa > Arthropoda > Insecta > Coleoptera > Chrysomelidae > Galerucella > Galerucella pusilla. Next base: position 64,074 of record CAJUYI010001710.1, read on the forward strand.
TGAACTCTTGTATGAGAAATTACATTCAATTATCAAATATAGGTTTCACAGCCAAAATCTCCGAAAATATCTTCGCCTGTGTTAAGTTGATCCCCATTTGCCCATAACCTCAACTTCGGACAACAACTCTTGTTCAATGGGCAACGGTTTTTTATGTTGCATCATGTCATACTAGCAATTTACAAAAACAAAATAGGATTGGAAATATTTATTATAAAAGCTTATGTCTGAAACCATCACAATGACCCTTGTAATTTGAGCCCGGGAATAAACGGTCCATATTTACACAAATTACACAACCACGAACAAAAAATTATTCAATAACTATAAGGTTTTATGTGCAGACTAATTATTAATTCCATTGAATCTTGTATTTTCTTTAAATTGAAAATAAAAGTTTGACCAGTCACAAAAAAAGTCAAAAAATAAATATATTAGCGTATTCGACTATAGCTGTATTCTTTTTACCACGTTTACCTGAGATTAACTGAGTCACTCAGTTAGTCTCAGTAAATTAGTAAAAAGTATATGTTCTTTCAATCTGGCTCGAGTTGAGTACAAAGTGAGACTAAGTAAGAAAATTTCTTCCCTCCTTACCACAATAATTGAGCTAGCTTTTTATAGAACTTAGAAGTGAGTTGAAAACTTTTTGCGATCTGTACCGGATATTTGCTGATGTCTCATGTCACATCTATCTCAAAAGTGTGGTTAATGTTCTTTTAAATAAGAATTGCTTTGAGAAGTGGCATTTATGGTACTTTCAGTGCCTGTTGAAAAAAAAATTGTGAATAAACTAAATTTTTGTGGTATAATCCGAGGTATAAACATTAGAGGTTATGTTATAATTGTGATCTGTGACTGTCATGCATTCTTTTTAGATATAAATTTGCCTCAATTTATCTTACTTCATCTCAGCTCACTTTGTCTTAATTATTCTTACAAGTGAGACAGTTGACTGGTAAAAAGAATACAGCTAATGTGCACTGGTACGCACTCATCTCGACTTTTTACAGTGCCGTTCAGCTTTCCATTTCCATGTTCGTATTAATCACTCGACCACAGATTGAGATTACACTCGACTGGCAGGCATAAAAATCCGCGTGTTCGGCTATGTGCATGGCACGAGTGCAACTGCAGAGTAATCATTTCTGTTCGGCCGGTTGTCACCGCTCGAACTTTTTGGAACTGGAATTTTAGCAATGCACTTGAACATAACCTAATATTTCCAATGATTAATAACGTACCCAGTCAAACGTGAAACGTCAAGCACATTGCCCGAACCGAACAAAAAAAGGAGAGCAGGCACTATGCTATTTCGTAAATTTTTGTTTCGCATTTCTTCCATTCATAACTGAACTGACACGGCGCGAGTTCTTTTTTTATAACCGCACTTTTGCAGCTTAAAGTTTCAAATTTGCACCGGACTAGCGTATAATAGTCGAATACGCTATAATATGCTTTCCAGCAACGTTGCGAATAATACTCAATTATTATTCAGCATTAACAATTTTATTACGAATATTGTTGCAAGCGATGCTGCTTCAATATTAGTATTTTGTACCTACCATTTACCGTTCTATCACAGATTATAAAGAGAACAGATACGAATCCCGGTAAAACATCAAACGATTTTCAACTCCGTCGTCAATGACCTTGGACCTTTAACTCGGTATGGCTGCGATGTTGCCAGTTTAAAATATTTTCTGAATTTCTTACCAAATTGCACTGTTGACTCGTACAATTTAGATGGAAATATTTATTTAAATTCTAAAAATGACAAATATACATTAACTGTGATATTAACATTAAAAACATTTGTGTCATCTGCTGTCTTCCTGACTTGTTTATAGTAAGTACAGAGTGATCGACATGTATTTCCACCACTTTTTTGTTAATTTATTAGGAAATTGTTGAAAAAGGTACAATTATATATTCTATGGAAATACTGAAGATATCAGAGTATACAAAGACAAAGCATAAACGAATATAAGTAATTGTGACTGAAAGTTGCTCCTCGTGGATGGATGCTTGTCCTCCATGGTTGGAAGATAGCCCCAGCCAGTAGAAAATATAATCAATCGGTCAAAAAGTCTACAACCGACAGAAAATATTCCCCACCAGCTTACAGGATGTTTTCTACCGGCTGCAACCTGCCAGAAGTTTGTCTTTACTAGCAAAGTGCGGTAATAAAAATATACAAACAGGTACAAATAAATTTTAAACAATTGTATGTCAAATAACAACAAAATATTAACATCTAGGTACTAACATTTATTACAATATTTTGACCAAAAACATTAAATATGAATTACAAATATCACCACTACTTCACCAACCCCTGCTACACTCAAGCTTGAGCATGCAAATACTAAACTCATGCAGTTGAGAGAATAAACAAAGGATACTTTACCAAATAATATAAGGCTTATAAGTTTTATTATAATTGAGAGATCTATCCCTAAAAAAATTCCTGAAACATGATCGTAGTAAATTGAAGGAAATATTATGCAAATTGACAACCCTGTTGACAAATTTCGCGAAGCAGCCCGAACGGAGTCGACATAAGACGATGGGCATTTAAATGGGTATGTCCACCCATCCCTCTCTCTTTTTACTGTTCTCTGTCAAGCTTTCGTATCTGTTCTCTTTATAATCTGTGGTTCTATGTTGAAAATACCGGATACCATTACAAACACCAGCACTATGTAGCGAAATTCGTAGTAAGTAGTCTACAAGATTAATAAAAACGAATTTGCAGGTTGGTGTGAAAGTTAGAACAGTTGTGAAATTGCTGGTACAGAATAATTTTAAACCATTTAATCGACACATGACCATTCGCCGACAAGAATTTTCGGACACAACTAAATTCACAAGTAGGTTGACAGATGTAATTTTAGAAATTGAAGTAATATGAAAACAGTTATCTATTAAACGACAAAAAAAGTGATAGATTCGAACGAGGATTCGAAGTTGTTTAATACGAGATAGAGGGCAATAAAAATACCCGTAACTTATTTATATCCGTGTATTTTTTTATAGGAGGAAAAAGGGGAAATTGATGTTTATAGTTTATATATATATGTATATAATGTTTATATATTGAAAGAGCAATTTATGATAGCCATTATTCACGCTGGGTGACGTTTGCGTCCCAAGCCGCAGGCTTAAAAGTCGTGACGGCTGAGGCGTCACGCACAAGTGCTTGAAGCCCAAATAAAGCAACAATTACTATATGATTACTATATTGTTATGTTTTTAAATATTGAAAAAAATGATTCAAGTTGTACAGTCGACGGAAATGTTTTGTAAGTTACAGGAGTATTAAAAGGGCGATTAACAATCTCAATCAATAACGAGCTAGCTTTGCACGCAATTTTCAAATTTGTATATTATGTCAATTAGCAAAGTTATCACAGCTAATCAAGATTTAAAAATGAAAAAAATCGTAGTAAAAAAATTATCAGATCATTATCAGTGTGTACAGAAATATCATAAATGTGCTGCCAGGAATTTTTGTTTCCAGGTAATCCGAAACAAACAATATCAAGTGGTGCCTACCAAATTTAGAGAGATACCATTAATATTTTTTTTTACATTTAAACCTATTAAAACTTTGTATTTTTAGTCACACGTTCCAAAATAGCCAACTAGCAATCAATTACACTGATAAGAACCATATGGGTAATTATCAGCTATAATATACCAAGAAAATGGATAATTCGCAATAATTTTGTCATAGATTTCGAAAGCGAGCTGCTTGGTAACATTATACAAATTAAAGAAATTGCCTCTGTTGAAATATAGGAAAGATATTTATTATAGGCCTCAAGACATTACATTTATACATACTCTGTAAATGTATACAGGGTGTTTTCAATTGACACTTACAACATTTGCATGTAAATACCTCTCGTAAAATTGGACAAAATGATATAAGGATTAGGGGTTCAGCCCATTTACTTTTCATAATACGCTTTGTTAAAGCTATAAAAATTTAAATGACTCGATAACTTTAAAATGGATGAATAAATTGATTTGACATTTGGCATGTTTCAATTCTTGATCCAGTGGTGTGCATTTGAAAGAGTATGTCACCTTTCTTCTCCCATTTTTACGCCATTGGCATTTGAAGCTATTTTTAATTAATTTTGTATTTCTCAAAGGTTTTCACGTGAAAAACGAATAACCTTTACATATGAAAAAATTTGTAGATTTTAAGATATTTAGTGTTTTCATGAAGTCTGCAATATTACTTTTTAATAATTAAATAAAAAAATAGAATATGTAACAGAAACTAATTTATAAAACAGCAATGCATTTAAAACATTCGGAGAAGATTGTTGAAAATATTTGTCCAAACAGCCACAGCAATTATTTCCGGCAATCGCCAGTCTTTCCAAGGTATGCGATATTCAATGAGAAAACCTTGCAAATTATGTATAAATGTAAATGGACAAAATGTTGAACATCTCCTGTAATTTGTTTGCTGCTCAATTCCTTTGATAAAAGAACAACCTGCCAAATGTGAAACAAATTTATTCATCCATTTTAAAGTTATCAAATTAAAATATTAAAATTTTTATAACTTTAACACCCAGTATCTCGAAAAGTAAATAGGCTGGACCCCTTAATCCTTATACCATTTTGTCCAATTTTACGAGAAGCAATGCTTACGTAAAAAGTACTTTCTATAGATGTTTAAAAAAAAATTTTATGGTAAATATTTAATTTTGCCGGTTAACGCTGGAAAAGTATTCTATGATATCACGATTAAATAGCTTATTACATAATAAACCTCCCACATGCATGTGTATATTTATCTCACGCGATCCCATCATAATTAATAGAATTCCGTTACATACTGGTGAAGTTAATAAAAGTTTGTTAATAATAAATTGAGATTCTCCAATTACAGACTACTTTGTGATGTGATGTATTCTTGCAACATACCAGAACAAGTAAAGTCATCTTGTACAAGTTAAATTTACTAAAATAGCTTCAAAATACCTCGCCAACGGAATAATACAAATTATTGAATGGAAATAAATAAATATAAAAGTACCTGGTACTTGATTTTAGATAACAAATTATAATAAAAAAAATCAATTGATATAGGCAGATAGTATCTTAAGATACAAATTCTGTGTAGACAATCCAATTGATTTTGGCTAAAGACTTGATATGAAAATGATGCTGATCTTTCAAAGTAAAGTATCATGGCATGTGAAAGGGATTGAAGAGTTTACAATTACAAAGAAGCTTGAAGGTCAACTGGATGACTCAAATGGTTTTTAAACTGCTATAATTATTTGTAGTCGCAGCTTGATTTCTTTGTTAAGTTTCGTATTTGTTATAATTAATGATAAATCAGTTATAAATTAGGTATAATAAAAGAATTGAACTGTAATATTATTAAATATTTATTTGATATAGAACTATGAATATATTTAGTCGTTTATTTCATTAATTTGTTGTAAACCGCCGTCAAAAATCATGTACACCTACTTAGACATTTGAAAAAACTTCCACATACTTCCACCAAACTTACACACACTTTTTTCAAGATAGTTGACAATGTAAGAACCCATGCAACCTTTTTGTGATGCAACACTCTTCCATAACGAGCACAAAAATTTATAATTTCTGAAAACACTCAATAGCGTTGATTTTTATGATATTATACCTGTTGTATGGGTAACTTCAACACCCTGTATCTCGAAAACTGAAGCTCCAACGATTCATGTCGACTAAATGCGTTATTTTCACCGCACTTCGTCTGTTTTAAACTTCCACATACTTCCATCAAACTTCCAAATACTTCCACCAAACTTTCACCTACTTACACCAAGCTTCCACATACTTCCACTTGCGGTTTACCGGAAGTAATTGTTGATTTTCGAAAAACCAGCCCCAAACGACGAATGATCCTTCACCAAACCAATGCAAGTTCCTACACAGCTCGAAAACAATTTTTGATTTTTTTGAAAACATCGATAGAGCTTCTCCCAGAAGATGCACTCTACACTTTCGTTTAATTCCTGTGATTTTTTGGCAATAGTTCCATTTCCTTGGCATTTGCTCTAATGTCAGGAAGAGTACAACCACTAGAATCGCTCATTTTGAGCAATCTCGACAAACAGCAAAATATTATAAACGTTTGTAATTACATGTGACAGAAGCATGAAGGACTATTGATTAATTTTTTACAGAAGATCGGCAGACTTATTCTGTAAAAACAACAATTATTTTGCAACTAGCAACCGTTGCACAACGGTCGCGCAATCAGTCGCAAAATTTGGTATTCTGTAAGGGGGTCGCGTCGCAATTGCTGGTTGCTGTCAAGATGCACTTTTACGTCATAAAACTAGCGCCACTTGCAATCGAGTAGCAATCAACGTAACTTAAATTGCCTGTAAAATCAGCTAATGAACAAAGACAAATATTTAATATGCATGAAAAACCAAGTAAGCCTACGAAACAGTGCCTTACACAACTAAAAGCAGTTGAAAATGGGTTTCCAAATACTTTTTTAGATGATTTGTTAAAAAAAAACAATATTTCTAGGTATTTTTTGAGATGGGTATTATAGGTAGGCGCAAAATGTCAACGTTCAATCCTTGAATATTTACATGAAAAAATCAAATAATGGTGAAATGTGGGTAAATATATAGGAGAGTTTAAATCCTTGAATAAT
>CAJUYI010001711.1:25045-46426 GCA_910591695.1 Galerucella pusilla
TAATAAGCACTACAAAATGATGAAAATAATTTAATGATTGTCCTTATTTCTCCCTTATCGAGTCATTTTATTCTTCAAATTTTTGTGCATATACGTCAAAAAGCGTAAAAGTTATTGTAAAAACCGAAAATTAAAATTTCATTTTTAACACCCGGTATCTCTCTTAATATAAATATTTTATTAAGGCTAGTTGATTTAAATCGCAATATTTTGAAGTGAAGATTGTACTATACTTCTATGTACAATTACTTAAGGACCACCCTGTACCTATCAAACTTAATGATTTTAAACCGTGAACAGTGAAGTCTATGATTTTTTATCTCATATATTAATATAAATTTCTAAACAACCGAATCCTACTGGAACATTGAATAAGGAAGTTTTCCACACTTGACAAAAAATGATAATAGATTGTATACAAAAATTATCTATCAATTTGAGAGTATTACACCATAAATATATTGAGAAAACTTATCCCCGCAACAAAGATGTAGTTATTAACGTTACACCACATAAAATTATGCGATTCATATCCTTATATTTCAAATTCAATTTTTTTCATTTGCTTAGTTAATTACAATATTAGTAACTTACAATAAGGTACTTAGCTACTCAACATATATTCCTTATACTAAGTTTACTAAGCCTCTAACCAGCTTAATGGATTTTTTAAATCTGTGCATGCTGGTCTTTACTTACAATTATAATTATAGCAAGGTTATGCCAATAGCAATTTTAATTTTAATAAATGTATATATACTAAATTAATGTCGGATAAATAAATTCTGTACAAAATTTGTTCTATATAAGTATATGTCCCAATAAATTTATTTTCCAAAATACAATCCTGAATTTGGTTTCTAATATTCTTGAAGGGTTTATTTCTAAGTGAACCAGGTAGGGCATAATAAATTCTAGGGCCAGTGTAGCTAAATTTGCTTAGTACAATATAACGCCATGTTTGTTAAATATTTATTTCATTCTATTTTTGGTATTTGTTGTTGTATCAGCAACATAAATCGTCGGCTGAGATGCAAAACCGTGTAACTCCGTTTTAACAAATTTCACAGGAGACGAAAAAACTAATATTTTTGGTGAACTCGAATCACTTTGTTGAGTAATATTGATAAATTATGGAACAATTAAGAAAAAACTATGTATCTCTTTGGTTTTAGGGTTTGTTGATAGATGGAGATCTTAACTTCCCAAAATTTCAGTATAAAAGATCAATTTTAGAAATTTCCGGACTTACACGGTTTTGCATCTCAGCCGACGAAATGCATCTATCTGTGAAAATTTCAACTGGTGCAATACAATGTGCAAGGTATTGCAGAAATGGTGTACATTGTACCTACATTGTAAAATTTCGTTTGGTTTCGGTATAAAATTTGTGCGATCAATAATATTTAAATGAAGTATAACATGGTTATATCATAAATTTTTTGGGAAGTCTACTTTAGAAAGTAACAGGATGTGGTTAGACTGTAAAAACCACGTTATCAGACCTATCTTATCGAATAAGTATTTAAATAAGTTGAAATATTATAAAGAATAAATATAAGTATTTGAATGAAAACATTTACAATTAAAATAACCCCCTTAAAATTGTTAGCGTACGCACATGGTAAATTAAAGTTCTACAGATAAATCGAAAGATAAATTATCCCCTTATAGAAATTTTATTATAGGCCCTTGATATAACGTTTCTAGGAATAAATCAACCTCTTTACCAAGTTTCGATGTACGCCTATGGTAAATGCAAATTTTTTCAACCCCATTAACCAACTTTAAAAATGATATCCTACGTCCATGGAAAATGGAAGTTTCTACAAATTTATTAATCCTTTATAAAATGTTTTTGGTAAATACGCCTATGTTAGAGATAAATTATTATAAATAAATTGACTCAGTCAAAGCGCAACAAGTCACATTATCATGTCGGTGACGACAGTGACTCAAATCCGTAAGTTTTGCACCTAATAAATTGTTCTGCGTGGCTAAGGAAGTTTTCTTTCTCTTCAAAGAGTTGTGTAACAACAAAAACCAGCATTTTGTAAACTTAAAAATACAAAATTAAAATTGTTTTCAAAAACTTACCTCCTGTAAGGAATTCGTCTTTTTTGTGGTCAAATTCAAGTAGCGCTCTTGGTTTTGGCAGAACTTCGCAGTCTGTTTTTCAAATTTCTTCTTCTCATTTTTAGCTCCACCTATATACTTTTTGCGGAAATCTTCTAGAGGCTTTACCACGCAAGAATTTGCATTCTCTAGCTGTAACAAAAACCACATGAACAGCTAAAACTAAACATTGTAAAAAGAAAATTTTAGATGTTTTTCAAATTTAATACACCATATAGACGGACAAGTACCCACCATTCGATCCCTTTCGTCTTCAATTTGATTGATCAAATCCGCGAAATTGCTTAAAGATGCTGAAATCACTTGTTCATCATCAGTTTGTGTACCACCGACGCATTCGAAAGTAAAAGTTTTAAGACAATCTGCAAACGACCTTTGAGCTCTACCCAACTCTGTAAAAAAAATTGAAAATTAAAATTTACATAAGAGGCTTGTTCCAACAGTTTACAATCCTAAAGAATTTTACAGAGTTTGTAAATCCAACTAAATTCATGCAAATTTTCTGTTGGAACAAACATAAACTCGGTAGAAGTACTTCAAGAGAAATGGAAAACCATATTTTATCCTTCCCTGATGGACTGTTATGTAATTAACTAATATTATGAAATACATTTTTCATAACTGATAGCAGGGCATTCACCTCCGACACACACAAAAAAACTTAATAAAATCAGCAAACAAAATATTGTGATCGTAATTTGTTAGTGGTACCTATGCTTAATATCAAAAATACTCCCAGTATCATATTTTATTGCATTTAAAAATATGATAGAACAAATGCATCAAACTATTCAATTAGAGTCTGGTTAGGGTAAATTGGTTGGTAAAGCCCATGTTTCTTTCAACATCATTATTTACCATAACAAATCCATAATATACACTTGTCAAAGATAATTAGAAGCAATGATGTGAAATTTTCTCCTGGATATTCTCAATATATTTTCGAGTATATTTGAAAATTATTATGACAATGAATAATAGAAACAAAAGGAATTGATATTGGGATAATGGAAATATAATGTAATATAATATTGTTTTGTCAATTGCAAATTATATTGGAATGTTGAAGCAGTGATGACACATTCATGGAACTGGATGTCATTGAAAACAAATAAGATTTGCTTAAGTGGTTATTATTAGTATTCGAAATCATTAGTCAGTTGTTCTTGTACTTAAACATCTTCATAGAATAACAGTAAACTAAACTTCCTTTTATAGAATATAAATAGGAAGATAAATTAATCAGTTGTAGAAACAGTATAAAATTAAACATTGATATGGGACCAGTTTTTGTATGGGAATGCTTATTCAATGGTTGTAGAAAACAATTACATATTTGGTATATAATTGGAGAGAATTATCCTGTTTTGAATAACAAGGTTAAATTAATGAAGCTACAATAAATAATTACAATTATTGTGTCTAAAACACAAAACTATGCAAAAAAACAGGTAATATCTTTTAAAAAGCCATATATTATTAAAATTATATACTCAAAGCTTGATAATTTGAAAAATAACCTGGATCTAATCAATTTATTAATTACTACAAATTATCATTACAATAGATAAGATTAAATACAAAACAGTATTAACCAAACAGCTAATCCCTAAATATCTAGCTGTATAATGAATACATTCTCAGCAATTTATATAACTTTATCTACTTATACTCTAAATACCCAACCTTAAACGGGATAATCACAATATTATGTGAAATTAAAAACAAAACATAAAAAGTGAAATCTACGTACGTTTGGCTGATGTTAAAAGGTCTTTCACTTCCTTTATAATCCTTTTGATATGTTGATTAGTTTTTTCAAGCTCCCGTTCATGTTTATGAAGATTTTCTCTGAAATAAGGACTGTCACTTAAACATTCAGTGAACTCCAACGGAGGTAGAACGACCCCCATATTGTTTTTTAAAAACACTTAACATTCATCTATTATGTTCTGAAAGGATATATGCTTGATCATATACCGTCAAATATCGAACAATGCACAATCAATTAAGTATATCTTACACAAACGTATTACTGATACGACCGTTGAACGTATCCCGATAAACCTTTCGAACAACACCTCAATTACTAAAAAACTGATGTATAAAAATCACAATAACAACCTGTTGAAATAATTCATCTTATACATTACCTACTACGCTTGCGTTGTCAAATTAGTTTTAATGACAGTTGATGTTTTGTTTAGGTTGTCAAATAGCGATCGATGTCAGTCAGATGATCGCTTACTATTTGACATTACCACAGAAATAAATAAAATCTCTGGTTTGCGTGCCGATAAAATGCCACTGACGGTGCTGTTAGTTACTAGAACTAGAAGGCATTGCGTATCCCTCTTATTCTCGTATTAGGCTTTGGCTAGAAGGAGATAAAACGCCATCTCCATCTTCAATTCAGAACCTTGATTTGAAATATTGATGAATAACGTGTTGCCTATATAATCACGAAATTATTGAAGGTTGGAGGCATGGAGACTTTGGAGACTAGCCAAGGTTGAAGGAATGAGTGCGATTGCGATTGTCAAAAAGAGCGGGTAAACATACAACACGGCTCCACCGCCACGTCAAATTTAGTAGTTGAGGTGCGCATGCGTCCAAGCAGCCTTCTATTCGATGTGACTGAATGTGAGCCATAGATATTATAACTTAACAATGGATGCGCCTTAGAAAGAGACACCATGGGACCAGAGCAACCAGACAAAGACAGATATAGAGGAGTGGCAAAAAGAGCGTGAAAGAATTGTGAATTGTGAGTTTTGGATTATTTTGTACTCCTTAAATGATAAATTAATATCGCAAATTCAAAATATATTCGTGTGTACATTATATTGAATATAAAATGGTGAAATCTTGTTCAGCTTACAACTGCACAACTAGATTTAGTAAGGAAAGTGAAATAAAATTTCACAAGTAAGTTCATAATTATTTATCAAATTTGAAAATTTACTTAATTATATTTTGCAATTTTTAGATTTCCTTAAGATGTTAATCTTCGTAAAAAGTGGATTTCAGCTTTACGAAGAAAAAATTTTAAATCAAGCGATTCAGTTGTTCTTTGTAGCAAACATTTTCTTCAAACTGATTACCACCAAAATGTTATGGGAAGCTTTCGACTAAAAAAAGAGGCTGTTCCAACTATTTTTGATTTTCCTGCACACTTGAAAAAAAAGGAAACAACGAGAAGAACTTTAAGAAGAACATCCAATAGTTTAAATGGTAAAACTAATAGGTGACTTTTTTTAAGTTTATTTTCAAATAATTCTTTCTGTTCATCAGTAGAAGTCTCCTCGCGTTGTAGCCTTGAAAAGGAAATATTTGATAAGCCTTCGACTTCTGTTGTACATGAAAATACTCCTACATTTAGAAAAAGGTCAATATGAAATATTTAGTAAGGTATTATCGATTTTAATTTCTGTACCTATTTTAGAAAGCGAGATCCTATTTTAATAGGAGATTTTACAGAGAAGGATTTAGAAAATCCATCAACTAGACACAGGTATTGGACAGTTTCCCAATCAGTGATAAAGAGACAGAGAATACTGAACAGAAACAACAGAAGGCAAAACGCACGTTTAAAACGTAAAATTAAAGATCTCAATAGTTTGATACAAGATTTGATACGAAGTAACAGAATTTCATCCCAGAATTCCATTATATTGAAGGTAGGTGTAATATATTACCAAATGTAAGTACTACATGTCTTTTGCAATATATTGTGATCGGTCTGTTCAATTTGCAAAGAAATGTCTCTGTTATGTAGTTAGCTGTTGCTTGGTAGGTACAAAGTAAAAAATAATAATTGTTTATAAAGTTGCATATTGACAATTGATTAAGGTAAAAGTAGGTTTTTCGCATTCTAAGTTTATATTTGGGTGAAAAAAGCTTAACCATATTTTTAGACTTAGCCAAAGCCTTTCACACCGTGCCGCATCATGGATTACTGGAATGCTTAGAAGAAAAATGTTTTGTTGGTTTGATCAGACTTCATTATGAAAATGAATTGAAAAATGAAATCAGTTCACGTATTCGGCCTAGATTTACTAAATTAATTCATTTTAAACATCAGTAAATAAGCCGAATAATACGGAAACTAGGCCTTTTAGTGCCTACCTATATAAATTGTGTCATACAGTGTTTAAAAAAAGGAAAAAATGCCTATTCAATTCAATTTATTATTTATGTATAATTATAATTTAGAACGAATTTCTACATTTATTTATGTTTAGAAAATAAATAATTACGTTTGCAAAATTTATTTTAATCCATTCCCAAGCCAAACTTCCTAATAAACTATAAATAGACAAAATTAATTTCAATTTTGTATGTATTTTCCATTGCTGGCTCGCGCTTTTTGCCACCCTTCTATCTCCATCTCTCTCACACTGCTAGTGCGACACACGATAATATGAGCTGAATAGTGACAAGGCGCATCCATGTTAAGTTATAATATCTATGATGTGAGCCGATTAGCGCAGATGGTAGGGTATAGGGCATGTCCACGTGACGTCACAAACTATTTTGACAAGACTTAGGTGGTAAAACAATAAACAAAGCGTTCAGAACACGTGGTACTGAATAGTGAGGTTATGCTGATTTATAATGATAGATCGTGTTTGATTTTAGTTGATTTTGCTTCAGTGTACTTTTAAAGTTATTTTAATTGTTGAGCTTGCATATTTAATAATATATAATATAGGTTAATATTTGTTTGTTGTTTGATAATTTTACACCATGTCTATTGTTTATTGTTTTACCACCCAAGTATTGTCAATGTCAACTGTCGTGGACATGCCCTATTGAGCTTACAACTTAGAGGTCATAGGTTCGAAACCCGGTTAGGTGCTGGCTTTTTTTGTTTTTTTTTATTTCTTATTTTCTGATATTTCTATACATAGTTACACTTTTATCAACCGGGTTTGGGCCTGGGTTTTCTTGTTTTTTTTTAGTTTCTTTACATATTTATTTCAATATTGGGTTAGCTGCTGGGTTTTTGGAACTTTAGTTTTTTACGTCAGGTTATGTTTGAGTGACCAGCGGGTCGCGACGCAAAAGATCTGACCGTTACGCGTTACGTTACGCTACGTTAGTTGCTTCGTTATGTGCCTTGCTTGCGTCCTCTCTCCTTAGTCTCTCTCTCGTTAACGAAGCAGCGATTCATAATACAGGGTGTTGAAATTTTGAAAACTTGAATGTTTTAATTCGATAACTTTAAAATGGATGGATAAATTGATTGCAGGTTGTTTTTAAATGTAAAAGAGCATATTTTGATAGAAATAGTAGTTTGTGCAACTAGTGTGGATATGATAGATAGATATGATTATCATAATGATATGACAGCCGTAGGCGAAGTGCTCAATCGTTCAAGTACGATATGGACAATCCACACGAGTCGAACAGCATATTTATTATTTCTACGACCCACTTAAGAAAAAATCTAAAAAATAAAAATTTCTATAAACTGTAATATAACTTCAAATTGAAAATTTAACAATTCAATTTTATGTTTCCACTAATTTTTTTGTGGTAAACGTACAGTTCTTGAATGTCCAATTTGTATAATGCTACGGTTTCCCTTTTTAAATATACGATGCTGTTATAAGTAGATGTTGCCAGTCGGACTCCCTCATGAAGGGTACCGTACCATTATCTATAATAATGAATATTCTGCTAAATATTTCAAACGTCTACCTGTTGTCGTTATTAACATCAAACAGAATAATTATTTAAAAATAAAATTAACAATAAAAAAACACTTCTTCACGGGGAATCGGACCCGGGTTTACCACGTGAGAGTCTGGTTTGCTTACTATTCAGCCACCGAGGCACATGCAAATTATTTATCTATAACGTCAAATGTATTACATAATTTTTGCTTAAAAGGAACTAAAGGTCCTACCATGTGCCCCGCGACACGTTCTACCTTTTTTGTTTTTTTTTTAGTTTTATATTTCTGATATTTACATATTTATTTCAATATTGTTATGTTACACTAAATTTGGCAAAGTCGTGAGTCATGCGCAGTTGAAGGAGCCGTGTTGTATGTTTACCCGCTCCTTTGTCAAACACCTAACTGAGGTTTGGACTTCGACAGATTGATGCATAGAGGATTGATGTATTTATTATCGGGTTGATGGAATAAAACAATGATTAGAATGTTTTAGTTTTATATTTTTTTTTTCAATTAAATAGAGAGTGCAATCAACGTATCTCAAAATCGTTAAGAAAATGTATACCTTGACAATTAAAAAAAACAAGACTCAAGTCTTCGCTTTCTGTTGTTGGTGTATTCTTTGAAAGTAAAAAATGAGGAAAAACAGGGAAATGGGAAAATAAATACTTTAAAACCGCAAACATCATCGCAATTTTATACTTACAACGAATTCAATAGATAAGAAAAAACAAACGATAATATATATTATGTGGTAGAGATTATAAGGCATTCTTAATATACGTTTGGTAAAAATCCCGATATTTCATGAATATTTACCCGTGAAGATACATAAAATCTACGTTCATTTTGCATCTCTTTTACGTCGATACAAATTATAGGATGTTTGCCGATTATTAGTCTATGTTTGTATTCTCTTAAATCGAGATTTTTCCAGGTAGAAACGTGGTAAACATATACCTGCAATAAGAAATAAATAAAAGTTCAAAAAAGAAAATCCATAAATAGAAAATTCATATCAACACACGCTTACGTGAGCACACAATCAATGTCACTCATATCGATGGTTTTAAACATGGAGTGATATATTGATAAAATGTTTTCACTTGATAGAACAAAATAAAAGTTTCGACTTACTGTTCCGATGTCCATGCCTAAAAGTAACGTATTGCCATACAAGTAAATACACGTTATGTAACATTTAAAAATTTCCCAGGTACTGAAGACTTTTTTGCTGCATTTGTTATTCTCCCCCAACAAAAAGAATTCTATTAAATCACATTTAACATCGTCTTCACTTTTATCTAAAAAGCGGTGATTGGAGTTTAAAAAAATTTACAGATCCTAAAGTACTTATTTGAAACTCACATAAACTGACGATTACATCATTTCTTAATATTTGCGTGTTCGGACTATCTGCGTGTGGATAATTGAAAGAAATTCTGGTTTTTTTCTTCATTATATCCATAGTGGATCCTTCTATGTTTCCATATTCAATAACTTTAACTTCGTTATTGATAAGAAATGTGCATACTCCTTCCCACATCTTCATGCACGATAAACAGGACGGCGAATATATTCTGGAGAACCAAATATCACACAATTCCCTTCCTCCATGGACATTCACTAGTTTAGTTACTGTGATTCTGCCACCGAATCTTTCATAGCAAATGAAGTTTTTGTAAACGCTGGAATTAATAAATGAATACACTGATAAAAAACGTATTGTACGCCCATGGTTCATAGAAAGTGTCACAGATAAATATATCCCCTTTTGATTTTTTTCTCACACCCATGATATGAACATTTGAAATGTACCTGTGAGATTTCACGTCCATAATTTCAAGATGCCTTGAAGAAAATCCATCATAACAAAATATTTTAAGCCCTGAATTAAACCCAAATAGTAAACATATATCCAATCCACGGTTATCATATTCACCTGTAATGCAAGTTATTTTTTTCAATTATTTTGCCAAAACAGATATTTACCAGGACAAATATAGGTTAACCACTCAATATCTTCAGCTCCAATACTTGATTCTACTATTAAGTGTTTTATTACACAAGCCATGAACTGAAAATATTTTCATGTTACCAAAACTGCCCCAGTAAATACCTCCTAATATAATCAATGGTGTATTACTTTCAATGAAAGTGAGACTATTTATTCTCACTGCTAAGAGTCGTTCAAAGAAAACCATTTTCCATTGACAAGTATAAATCTTGAGACGTCCATCTTCCGTGCCGAGTGCTATAAAATCTTTGGATACAGCAATACATGATATTTTAGGCACATCTGCTGGACTTAAAATAATGTCACAAACTACTCTATTCAGATCCTCAAAGGAAGACCAATTGATGTATATGTTTATCCATTTATCTAAATCATTTTCTTTATAATGCTGTAAGTATTCAACAAGTTCGTTGATGGGAATTTCTTCTTTACAACAATACTCCCAAATTTTTGTTTTCTGAAATAATGCAATATTTATCAGTTAGACAGAAACTATTCAATTTTTAAATCTATTTATTACTACAAGCCAAAATGAACCTGTTTTTAAAATGAAATGTCAAATGAACAAAAGCAACAATGCATTCATTGTTAAACTGGCATTTGAATATTTTTAATTTCTAGGCATACCTGGGTGATACGGTCAACGATGCATCTCCAATTGTCATCCACTTTCCTAGCATTCAACAATGTAGTTCCATTACATTGTTTTAAGATTTTTTCTATGATTTCCACTGGAAAAATCATTTTCGTTGCTAATCATTCACTGCTTAAATAAACTGAAACAAAAGGACTGTTGTATGTTCTTCTCGTCTTGAAGTTATTTATAAACCTGAATATTTTATTCATTGTTTACTTACTTAGAAAATTGACTTTCCTTAAAATGTTTGTGCCTCATGATCATGGTGATAAACCGGCAAAAATTAAAATTGATTTTAAATTTTGTTTTCTTTACTAAGTCTTAATCCATATCAATTAATACATCAGTTTGTTCTAATAATGTACAATAATTAATAATATTGAAGAATTAAATCACTTGATGAGGGATAATGTTTTTATTTTGTACTTTACTTTTGAGCAGAATCAATAGATGGTTGTTGAGTAGTAGTTGGCTGCGTTCAGTGGTTGGTAATAATCCACTCTAACGCGTATATGCAGTAGGTTATCTGTGGTTGATAATGAATAATCCCACACATGCCAAATAATATTGTTTTGAGTACAGCGAGTGAAATTTCCACTGAAATAACTAACACGTGTAATAATTAATAAGGCGAATTAACAATAATTAAAAAGATAAAATAGGTAAACGGTGTAGTTGCTAGTGCGGGTGAGGTGTATAATGACTTTGTGTTTTGTGTATGTCATCTCTGTTGATAGCTGACAAATGACAACTTGAATGCCAGTTATTGTATTTTTTTCCATATTTTATGAAAACAAAATATTTTCCGTATAAATTTAAATAGAATAGCATTATTAATTTTAATTAAAAATAAGTATGGTTGAGTACTTCAAAAACATTATTTAGAGACAGAAATAATCCTGTAATTAGTTTTTGTTATGTAGAAAACAAAAATGGAACATTTGGCTCAAGATCTATCGATAGCTCTAGAAGAATCAGAAAGTTGTGGTTCCTTAAACATTACTAACGTTGGAAAATGGGGAATGAGGCGAAGAACACGCTCCGCAGGAAACTTACGTAAATATTTTTATACAAATTACTTTTATTCGTTAAACACTGTGTTTCAGATCTATACACAAACAAACCAGGAGACAACAATTCAGATGCAAGTTCAAGTAGTAACTCCGAAATTCGCATTGACAAACATCGAAACAAACTGGTTAGCTTTCATCAGTCTGATTCTGATGATATGTCGTTTAGCATAACAGTAGCAAAAACACTAAATCAAAGAACTTCTCTTAGAATGAGGCATCCAATGTATAATTTTTTGAAAGGTATATTTCACAAAATGCCAAGGTTTCGGTACTAATCTACTTATCAAAGTTGTTCAGAATCACTTTTATATATATTATATTTAATAATGCTAGTACTTTCATAATACTGAAACCAGTATTTAACCTTGAAAAAATTCAGTAATTGGAATAATTCCAACTACTTTCAGAGTTTTTCCTAGCGGATGTTATATTTTTTTGTGATACAAGGTTTGCGTTATGATGTCATGTACTCCTATTTTGAAGAGTTCCATAAAAATCTCTTGGAAAATGGTACAATTTATTGAAAATTCAATAAAATGTCACTAATAATGTAATAAACACACATTAAAAATTATACATTTGAACATTTTCCTTTAAGGTGTTAGCCATTGCTTGGAAAGTGATTCTGTTAATGAACATTCACCAGCACGCCCAAACATAAGAAGAAAAAGAAAATATAAGAGAATGAGCATTGATGAGACACCGATGCCACCCTGTGGGAAACGAAAGCGACCTCAAAGATTGGAAATTGTAGATAACAGAAAATCTTTGATACACAGTACAAAAATTAAGCCTCTACATCAAAGTTTGGTCGATAAAATTGAAAAGTTTTGTCATCCATCTACTAGTGCTGTAAGTGTTTATTTTACTTTTGCATATTTCCATTTACTTGTACATTGTGCTGTATGTGCCCAAAATTTTCTTAAATTATTTCAAATGTTTCAATTTGTGCAAAAATGCTTTGAAAGAAATATAAATTTCATCTGTATACAAAGTATGGTGGTACTTGACAGATGCAATTTTTGTATCTCTACATTGATTATTGAGCCAATTGACCAAATGGCTATATTTATAGGGAAAACAACCAAAATCGACAACAAAAGTTGATTGATTTTTGTAAATTTGTGTACTAGTATGTATTAGTTGGATACTTTAATAATTTAAAAGTGTATAAAAGCAATTGTTATTGTGTAGTATTATTCGTTTTGAGGTTATGTTAGAAGGTTAATTAAAAATATTTTGACAGTGTAACACAATGGAAACTCAAAGCTATGACGAAAATTGTGAGATAGCAAGTGAAAGTAGTATAAGTTGGAGCGGAGGAGAAGGCCACGAAGGAGACGACGAACTCACCGATTGGGCCCCATCGATAGACAACTCCTCAGCAATGGATCAATCATTTAACGACTCCGACCCAAGAGAAATTAGAGCTGGTTAGTTGCGCATGTCATACGATTGTCATCTGTCAAATAAAATCAGTGACGTGCAATACAAAATTTAATCGAAAATTGATTTTTTTTAGGTTGTAGAAGGT
Organism: Galerucella pusilla; assembly: GCA_910591695.1. Taxonomy (NCBI): domain Eukaryota; kingdom Metazoa; phylum Arthropoda; class Insecta; order Coleoptera; family Chrysomelidae; genus Galerucella; species Galerucella pusilla. Next base: position 38,129 of record CAJUYI010001711.1, read on the forward strand.
TAAGAGAGGAACGACCGGGTTTCAGTATAAATACAAGCGCCAACGAGAGAGTAGCTAAATTCCTACAAGACACGTCAAAATCCGAATTGAGGTTATACGGAGCTGAGCGAGATAAATTAGGACAGTTAGCGACTTTGTATTCGTTGGAATTGTGGTTCGAAAGTCCGAGTGCGTCTTTACTTCGAAAAACGAATAGAACTCCAGCGATGCAACCCACTCAAAGACATCATTCGGGATTGGCAGCGGTGCATAAGAAAATCCGCACTCACAGCCATCATTTGATCTCATAATTTTTTTTAATGTGATAAGTACATTTTTGAACGTTTATTTTCATTTTATTTTAAACATCTCACTGGTTAAGTTATAAAAATTGATTGTATTTTATTTGTATGGGTGTACCCGTTGGGTACTGAAATTAATAAAATTAAGTATGTTATTTATTTGTTTATTTTGGAAATTCCCCTTTTCACAATTTCTACACTGATACTCGGTACGCTTTAGTGTTAGAATAATATAATATTTGATCATGTGCTGCTTTCGTTTATTTGGGATCCTCAAAACCACTTGTCATGTGCTAATGCCAATGAATTTCCTGTGTTGTTAGAAGAACAGTTTTCAATTATAATGTTTTTATAATATAATTTTGCATAATTAGATATTTTCAGTAAGGTTTAAATCGTAATCGGCACAATCTTAACCTTTAAATAAACGTCAAATATTTAATGTCCGAAGCTCATACCAAAGAATACACCAGCTTAACGTTTTATTTGCTCATACTTTTCGGAATGTGCTCGAGGTGCAAGGGGAAAGTAAGACTAGGCGTCGCGCCCGGTAATAAACGAACGAAATTCAGTCACTACGAGCTTCTATCAGCAGCCAAAAGTGGATAATCGAAAACACCTATGGTGTAATAGAGAAGAAGGTGTGTTACCGCGCACGACCAATCAAAAAAAACTTCCTAAGCGCAGCAGAATTGAAAAATCAGCCAATCAGAAAATAACGCGCGAAATCAAACGCTCGACAAATTACTGATGACTTTAGTTTTTAAATATTGAGAAAAACGAATATAACTTATACACTCGACGGAAAAGCTTTGTAACTAACACGAGTATTGTGTGTGTGTGAGGTTGTGATATTGACTGCGGATCCTTGTGGTTCCATTAGTCTAACCAATAACACGAGTATTAAAAGGACAATTAACAATCTCGAACATTAACGCACTCGCTCTGCTCGTGCATTAAATTATCTCGATTGTTTATGACCCTCATTAATACACTTGTTGGTTAAATAACTATTTCCGTCGACTGTGTATTAACATATGCTATTAGCGTTCTCAAAATTGGACAAAATCATACGTTAATGACACCCATTAATGCATGAATTACATTACTAAACGATTTTCTGCAGGCAACCCAGCGCACATCTTATACATTATATTTATATTGACAGTTAGGTACCTGTGGTGTAGGCAACCAAACATACATTTTGATTTTCGACATGAAACAAATGAATATTTTTAGATTTTGAATATTGAGGGAAAAGAATACCACTTATACAGTCGACGGAAAAGCTTTGTAACTAACAAGTGTATTAATGAGGGCAATTAACAATCTCGAACATTAACTATTAATTAATTATCTCGATTGTTAATGGCCCTCATTAATACATTTGTTGGTTAAATAACTATTAATTTAAGTGGTTTGTGACTGTGTGGCAACGTAAATGTCTATTTAAATGACTCTTCTGTGAAAAGCACTTTGAACAAATGTCACACCCAAATGGTTTTTCTCCGGTGTGACAACGGTAATGCCTCTTCAAATCACTTTTTTGTGAACACTGTTTCAAACAAATGTCACATTTGAATAGATCCCCTGTATGATACCGCAAATGTGTATTCAACAGACCTTTTTGTGAAAAAGATTTCAAGCAAATGTCACATTTGTATGGCTTTTCCCCCGTATGGCACCGAAAATGTATAGTTAAGTCCTTTTTCTGTAAAAAACTTTTCAAACAAATTTCACACTTAAATAAATCCCCTGTGTGAAAACGCGAATGTGTATTCAACTGACGTTTATGTGTAAAAGATTTTAAACAAATATCACATTTGTATGATTTTTCCTCTGCATGATACCTCAAATGTACATTTAAGTTCTTTTTGTATGAAAATTTTTTTGGACAATAGCCACATTGAAATGGTTTTTCCTCGGTATGGCACCGCAAATGTACATCAAGGTCCCTATTTTGCCAAAAGACTTTCGAGCAATGGTCACATTTCAATGGTTCTTCCCCTGAGTGACAACGCAAATGTTTCTTTAAATTACCCTTACGTGAAAAAGTTTTTATGCAAATTTCACATTTAAATGATTTTTCACCAGAGTGACAGCTCAAGTGTGTATCTAAATTACATTTCTGTGAAAAACATTTAAAACAAATTTCACATTTGAATGGCTTTTCTCCAGTGTGACATTGCAAATGTTTATCTAAAATGCCTTTCTGAGAAAAAGATTTCAAACATATGTCACATTTAAAAGGTTTTTCACCTGTATGACTCCGTAGATGAACAATTAAATAGCTTTTCACTGAAAACGATTTCAAACATATTTCACAATTAAAGAGATCCCCTGTGTGATAACGTAAATGTCTTTTCAACTGATCTTTTTGTGAAAAATGTTTATAGCAAATATCACATTTAAATGGCTTTTCACCAGTGTGGTTACGATTATGTAGATTTAAATAGCATTTCTGCGAAAATGATTTTGAACAAACATCACATTTAAATGGTTTATCACCAGTATGGGTAAGAGAATGCTTATTTAAACCTCCCTTCTGTGAAAAACGTTTCAAGCAAAAATCACATTTATATGGTTTTTCACCAGTGTGGTTATGAGAATGTTTATTCATATCCCCTTTCTGTGAAAAACATTTTAAACAAATTTCGCATCTGAATTTCTTTCCTGTGTGATAACTTATATGTAAATTAAACTGGCGCCTCTGTGAAAAATATTTGAAACAAAATTTGCATTTGAGTTCCTTTGTAACAGAGCATGGCTTGATATTATCAACAATATTCATCTGAGCACCATTTTTGATTTCATGTCCACCTTCCACTATTCGAATTTCACTTTTAACATCTTTATCTAAATTATTTTCAAGAGTGGAGTTGATATTTTTGATATTCCTCACTTTAAATTTGTTTTGTTTCACATAATGATGTGTTGAAAAGTGAAACAAACATTCAACTTTCTTGGTATATACATTCCCACAAATAGTACAGGTAATAATACCATTGAGAGGATCCTGGAGTTTCATGATTTTCTCAAACAATAACGGTCCTGTAAATAAAAAATTCACTGGAAATATTTTGTATGGTTTAAAATTTGATAGATAAATATTGGCACTTTTATCAACCAATTCACCCTGCCCTAAATTGAATTGGATATCTTTAAACAGTGTCGTATTGATATATTCTATATTTTTTGTGCAATATAAGGATAGGTAGACATTGAAAATCTCTTGTATATCTTTTAGTTTTCAATCGATAAGATAGATTTATATTTTATACATTTTATAGCATGTATGAAAAGTATACAACACATTTACTTTATGAAAAACATGGCTTTCAATAACACCACTTTAATATCACAGTTGGTTGGATATTGAAGTTTGAAATATTTTAAAAATAGTAAATATTGAAACACAAACGTAGGTAAATGTAATTTTTTTAATGTATTAATAAACAATTAAATTCTTCTAACCTCGTAATTTCACTGGTCTTTTTTTGTATTTTGGATGTTTCAATTTTTTTTTATTGTCATCATTAGTGATACTTTCTTCCTTAATGAAAAAACTATGTTCTTCCAATGTAGTGTTACTTAAATCTGTAAGTTGTTCTTGTTTAAGAGGGACATTTTTTTTAGTTAAATAATTTTGTACACTAATATCTTTAACTTCCATAACTTCAATTAGTTCTTGTTTAACTTTTATATTCCATACAGTATTTTCCTCAATTTCAATGTTTTCTTCCTTATAAACTTTGTAAATTTTATTCTCTTCCATTTATTTTAATAAATTTATTTACATTTGGAAGAAAGAAGAAATATTTGTATCAAATCATGTCTATGATATCAAATGGATATCAGTCAAGTTCTTCTTTTTCCTTTCTAGGACAATTTTCCATGGGATAATATGCTCCACATAGTACTGAGTAGAATGACTCTATCGTATATCTCCAACTCCAAATGGAATCATAGTTGAACTAAAAAATTTCACGAGCAATAGTTAATTAAAAAATATATTGGAGAAAAGCTTTGGGCTTGGGGGCATTGGGTGTGCACTTTCGATCATTTATAACCTAACAAAAATCACCTCTAATATGTATTACCGTTGTCTATAAATACATATAGACCATGGTATTACTGTCAGTAAATTGGTATAAATAAAGTTAAACGCTCTAGTGATAAAATCAGGCAGTACAACAATTTAACACTTTTAAAATTATGATATTTAAAAGAATGTGAATACCATCGCAAATTCACCATATCCCAAATCATTCACAAACCAAACTTAAAAAAAATCTTGCGAACTGTTTCCGTCAATAATTATCTATAACACGTTCCATAATCACTCTGTATATTTCAATCCTCTATCAAAGTAAAATTATTTGTTAAAACTCGTATTCATATCTATGGTATTATTTACTACAAAATCGAGCAAGTTCAAAACAAACGAATAACGACCATGTACGCCATGACTTAATTATAACCAATCAAAACCTACCTTTTAGCTAGACCGAAGCCATATTTTTTTTGCTTAGAAAAAACGCATTTACGAATTTGTACAGAGAAAATTGTTTAATAGTGATTACGCATATTTTTGATATGTTATTAGGTAATTATATTATTTTATTGATTATTCACATTTTCAATGTTGTATTAGTTATTATATTATGCGGCAGTTTTTATTATCAAAAACTAAGAATTTTACATTGGTACCTATAATATGGGATTATAAGTATTTAGAATTTGTCTCATCTATTATACAAGTGTAATTCATCGTAAGTTATTGGGCATTTGAATAACGTCGTTGATGTACGATATTTTCCAAACTATATCGGAATTTTGATCATAAAAAAACATAATATTATGAATACTTTTTTATGCCTATAGACGCTTATAGGAAAGTGTAGACAGAATTCATGTAGGTATATACCATTTTGGATAGTAGCCATCCTAAAAACATTGTGCTGCTTCTGCGATATTTGTAGTAGGTAATAGTAAGAAATCGAGAAAATCCCTACATTTTACTTTACATTTATTAAAATCAGAGCGACAAGTCAATCCAGTGCCGCTATAGAAGTCAGAAAAGATAAAAGTACTGACATTTTGTTTGGTTAATGTTATGTAACTTTTTTGACTTGGACAAAAGATGTCAATGTCGATAATAAGAATTTCGATGAAATTGATATCGATTATAAATTTTTTTGCTATAAAACAAATATTAAATTATAACACTATCATTTTGCTATTTTTTTCAGATTTAAACGCTCGTCTCGGTTCTAAAAATGCGGTTTGTCAAAAGGTAGGTGATTGTTCTGACGAATAACAAAAATAGAAAAAAAACATATTTTTTATGAATTCTAGGATGAGAAATTACAAAAATGAGATTGACTGAAAAATTTAAAACAGTTTTTAATATTTTCTAGTCAGTTTTTCGATTTAATAATTATATTTTCTATTTCTGTTATTTAAAAAGTAGGTATGCCTGAAATGTTTTTGATTGTTTTACTTTTGATATTTTAATAAATAAATTAAATATTGGAAACACCCCAGCAAGAGGATATTTTTATGTGGATTTTGTTTGTGTTTATTTTGTTTCAGGTTAAGTGTTTTTCAGCATTGTTTTGTGAGCAAATCGGTTAATATGTAGTAAAGTAATATATAGTAGACTATTTAATATTTTTAAATTTTAATTAAAAAAAATAGAGAATTCTTATCTTTACTTTAGGTATAACTTGAAAATAATTTTTTTTAATTCACTTTAATCATCTATATATTGGATATTTTTTATATTAGTAAGAAACTGAGTGAACATATTTTTAAATTAAAATTATTTTGTTTGAAATAGCAAAACAGTCTCACAGAACTTTTTAGGTAAATGGAATGTTGAAGACAGCTAATAGTGAAATTTTGGGCAGAGGAATGGCCAGGATAGAATTAAGGGTGTTTCCACTTTAAACAATTTTTTAACTATTAGGTACCTACATTATTAATTTACTTTTTTAACTGAAATTTATTTGTGGTTACACATATTTTTAAATTTATGTGTGTGTGAAATAGAATATCTGATCACATATTTTTCCTTGGGTACAATAAAGCTTTTGAAACTCTTTGTTTTTTCAACTCAATCACTATAAATTTATTTTAGTATTTTTCGAGGTATTTTTAATCTTTTCTTAACTTGAATAGAAAGTTTAATATTTCACTAAAGACACTTTGCACTAATGTATTGGACTTAGAGGCTGTATCATGGGGAAATTTATGTGATGTATGCTTGTAAGGTCTGTGGCAAATGTGGTGGCAACCGCCGGTCGGTAAATGGAAATGGTCGATTTCGGTTTTTAGTGATGGTTTAATGGTGCAGTCCAAATGGTATTGGGATGGAGCCTACGTCATGAAGTTCAAATGTAAGTGTTTTAATTTACTCTTAAAATATTTCCATGTTCCTTTTTGGATTATATGAAACTTATATACAGGATGGTCGGTAAGTAATGGACCAAAGTGAAATGGAAGACTCTTGAACTAAAAATACTACATCCTGACGCAACTTCCTTTAATAAAATATTGATGATAAAAAAGATACAGGGTGGCAAAGTAGAAATGTCTAAAACGTTTTTCTTCAGTAAACTGAAAGATTTTTGATATACAAACGTAAAAATTTGAAGGTAGGGGTTTTAATGTCTGGGAAATTGTAATTGTAATATTCTTGGGCAAAGAATCTTGAATTTCACTTTGGACCATTTTACTTACGGACCGTCCTGTATAGAGGGAACATTTGAAATAATAATTAAAAATCACTCTGTATATTTAAAAGAATAATTTAATTATTAACAACTGATGAAGAAATTATTAAAATTAAAATATGTGGTAAATCTCTAGTATCGTGACATATAAATTATCGCCCTGCTGGTATAAATCTTTCATTATTTTTAAAAAAATTTTTATAAATATCTCGTTACTAATAATTATAAAAATTTTGCACAATCTTATCAGAAAAACGATGGGTAATTCAAAAAATACAAGTATATTAAAGTCAGTTAGTTTTACGACTTTTCTATAATACTGTATGTTCGGTTGCCTATACATTCACCAACATGTTTCTTAAGGTTAGTTCGGAATGGATTTTTGGTGCGGTGATAGTGTAGTGATCGTGTAGTGCAGAGTTTAGTCACGTGCTGATGGTGTGAGGATGGAGTGATCAGTGTGTAACACCTAATACACCCCCCCCGTTTTGTACCGAGTATACGGTGTCCCACCATGTTTAAACCATTCATACCCCAATATCGAACGCAATAATAAGGTACACTATATTTTTAGGTCAGTGTGGCCAACAAAAAGTGGTTTTTTATGACAAGAATGACAGTTAAGGTCTACCCTTCAAAACATAAGATTTCTGCATGTTTTTTATCATTGCGAACATCTGTATTGCTTTATTAAAATAATATGAATACACCCCCGAAGCGTATATTTTGAAATTTAAAATGACTTTTTAGCTGAATACTCAACATATCGGTGGCTAGGAATTTCTGACAAGTCACCATTTTATTTCTGTTATTCAGTCACTAACTATGTCAAATGTCAGTTATATTTATTTTTGTTGATTCGCGAAAATTTTTCCGATAGTGGGCGCTGCAGTTTATGTCAAAGCTGTCAGTGGAATGGGGAAAACAATGCTAACCCAGATAATCTGTGGCTAACCCCCATTTGTTTCAATACACGTACTGTAATGGCGATTTGGTTTGTTTTTCCCATTCCAATTTTGCTCATTTTCGCGAATATTCGTTCAATTATGTATGTCCATTTTCGATTAGATTTTTGTAGCATTTCTAGTTAGGTGTATCTCTATTAATCTAATTACTTTTTTCACTGACATCTGACATAACTAATGACAGATAACCGAAATGAAATGGTGACATGCCAAGAGTTCCTAGAATTATTGGCCACCGATATGTTAAGTATTCAGCTAAGAAGAAGTAATTTTAAATTTCAAGGTATACGCTTCGGGCACAGATTATAAAGAGAA
>CAJUYI010001712.1:0-22409 GCA_910591695.1 Galerucella pusilla
GGAAATGAAAGAGGAAGAGATTTATCCGCTAATGAATACAACAAGAGAACTGGTTGTTTGTTTGCTAATGCTATGCAGGGGTAGAGTTGGTTTTTCTGGCAAAGCAACAAAAAATTGTTCTCGTTTTCGTCGTACTCAAAATGCCCTGCCTGCCTTTCCAGAATTTCCAAACATTTATGAAAATTTAATTTCCAGACATTTTCTAATACGATGTTCGCCTGAATTAACTTAATAAAACCCTACCCACGCCAAATATCACGTTGACGAGTGGTAGGTCGATACATTTTTACTTCATTTCCGCTTCTCTATTTGAGTCAAAACAGAATCAGGTCACGAATACCAATTAGAAAAACCTGTTCCAGACATTTTCATTTGGCAGTGGTTGAAAGGCCGCGGGTCCGAATACAAACACAACAAAAGATCCGACAAAAACGCAAAAACATTACAAAAAAAAGGTGAACATATTTTTTTAAAACAAAGGGAGAATGAAAAATAAAAGCACAATAATTACACAGTCAAACAGCTACTTAGTACTCAGAAATTATGCCATATCCAGTATTTAAGTGTGAAAGGATATTTTGGGTTGTAAATGAACTAAGGCTAATTATATACAGTGTGTCAATTTGGAAAAGGACTAGGAGTCTACACTTTAAAAACAACAGCCATTGGGTGAGTATACCATTTGGTTCACCATTGCTCAGTGGCTGGATGTGAGCGAAAGCGAATCTCCAGCCAAGACATGGCTGCTAAATAATTGTGCACATACCAAACATAGTATGGCCGCTGACCTATAAAAAAACATTGATTATGAATATATTTCCTTGTATTCTTCGATTGCTGCAAATTTGTAAACCATTTTAACATAATATTCGGTTAGAATGTTTAAGACAATTCAAACTCCAAGTTTTAATGTCAATAAAATAGTTCATTTTGAGGTCAGTTTGATGCATAGAGGTGAAAAAGTGGAGAGAAAATAACAGTATAAAAGATCATCAACCAAAGTGGCTTCTCAATATGGTTGACTTCCGTTGAAACGTAAACAAACCAGAGGCGTACATTAAATTATTTAATTATGCATCTTTTTAAGATGGTATATTGGATAAAAGCAGTCTCCAAACACTACTGTACAACTTAATATCAACTTAAATTCATACTAATACTCATAAATAATAACCTTTCTAATACTGAAAATCACTATTTTTTCAACGTGGCTTATCAATTTGACACATTTAAGTATATTAGGGTTATCTATGTTGACACAATTCGGCTAATGGAGTCTCTCCCTGGTCATAAGCAAAAAAAAATATGTTGACACAAAAATTGATGACTAATGTCACTAATGCGGCTTCTCAATATGACGACTTCCGTCGAAAGTTGGTTAAATCACTATCACGCTTCTCTCCTCTCTCTTTTACATCCATGGTTTGATGAAAAGAATGTCTACCAATAAAATCATAGTATTTTTGCAGAGTTTTAATCACTGTGAACATCTTTATTGCTTTATCGGGCGACGACCCAGCACTGTAGTGGAACGCGTTTGATGCGATAATTACAGTCAAGCAGTGTCGAACATGGTAAGTACTTGGATGGGTGACCATGCCAGGGAATACCATCGTATAGGGCCCGTACAGCTTGCAGCTGATTAGCATATCACAGCTCGCAGGCATTATACCAATGAGCACGAGGTATAATGTAGATACCTATGCCGTCTTTCGGAGGAGATGTAAAACAGAGGTCTCGAGTCCATGGATGTTGGGCTCGTTGAAGAACGCTACCACTGGCTGGAACACTAACTTCAGATGTCAGTAGGAAAGTAATTCAGAAGATGGAGACAACTAACTAAAACTACCACAAAAGTAGATGTAATAAAAAACATCAACGATTAATCGAATATCGCCCAAACAAACAAATCTGGCTATCTGGTGACAGGACAGAAATGGGAGGGTGACTTGCCAAAATTTCCTTGAATTATTGGCATTGAAATATCAAGAAAACGTCATTTTATAGGATATTAAGATTAAGAATGGTAAGGGTTGTTTACCGTTGTATTACCCTAATGTTCGAGATGCTGATACCATTTTTTGCGCGATCGTATTGAAATATTCGAATTTCGAATAGAATAATTTGATTTTCTTCGAAATGAACGAAATGTCAAAAGTGACATTTACACTTCTCGATCAGTTTAAAATATAATTTGCATTTTGGTGAAATTGTTTTTATGCTATTTATTACTTTTTATATAGTTCTGTTTGGTTCTGTTCATTAAAAAATATAAATCTTTTTATTTTTTTTTGTTCCTTTTGTGTTATGAATGAAGTAATATATTATTTAGGACCACTTAAATGTATGTAGGGCTAAGACGTCGGTAAGTAATTTACCTACCGACTTCTGAACCTGAACGGTAAGTGAATCACTCAATCACAAAGATGAACGAAAGTTAGTAGTTGAGGTGCGCATGCGTACAAGTAGCCTTCAACCTTCTATTCGATGTGTTCGAATGTGAGCTGATTAGCACAGAAAGGGCCGGTTGTAGATGTCACAGGTGAACGTTAGTTTAACTGAACTGCCAGTCAACTTTGAACCGAGTTCATTTTGGTTTTCGTTGTAGAGTGCAAGATCAACATTAGTTTGGTTGAACGCCGTTCAGGTCACGTTGGTTGCACTGAACTACGCTTTTCATCTAAAATTTTAATGTCCCATGCCAAACTTGATCGTTGACTGACAGTGTTGATTGAGAATTATCAGGTGTATGTGGTTGTAAACAAAAAGGTGGTGGTTGTTGTATTTTGTGTGGAAAATTGATGGAGAGAGCAAATAAAAAACGATCAACAAATTTCAGTTCGAAAGAAGAGAATATTTTAATATCCTTATGGCCTTATTCTGTACAAAAATGTTAGCGGTAACAGCGCTGTAAATCTTCAAGGTCGAGAAATGTTACGAAAAAGCTATTCTGTACGCTTTTGATGTAACTTACATCGATGTATAATAACATTTTCGCTGTGAAGATAACACCGACCAAAATATTCGACGTTAGGAGTGTTTTGACACTGTTTGTTATAAGTTGAATATTGTAAATTTTCATGAAATGAGTCAAAATGAACATCAATATCATCCCATTTTCCAATATCGTTACAAAAAAATAAGCCAAATTTTAGAGTATAAATTGAAAAATGTCTTAGGAATTATATGCGTATAAAAAGAAAAATCCGTTCGATATACCGTAAGACCTTTTCATTGCCTATTACAGGCTAAATAAAGAAATTTATTTTATACTTAGAGCCACATTTAAAAAATCCAGGTAATGCAAATGCCATACATTTTTTAAATAAAAATGATAAATAAATAATTCCTCTAAAAAAGTCTTCTTCCTTCTGGTTCCTTCACCTCTTGCTTTACATAATCGGACCAATAACTTGAAAATTAGGTAAGTTCTACTACACAACATAATATCAGTGAAGTTAGCTTACAAATCTCACAGTTTGTTTTTCTAATCGAAATCTACATTTAAATTCAATATCGGACCATATTTCAAAATGACTGGGTCTATTTCTAAAGGTTTGCGGTCTTCTAGGATGTGAAAAACTATTCAAAATTTGTAAAAAATTTTCATCGTCGGTTAATTCTTCTAATAATTTGTTCTTTTTGATTGAAATAATGAATTATCAGATATTCAACCTCACTTTTTAAGGTTAACAACTGAACGTCAAATGCCAAAACCCTCTTGAACCGGCTTTGAACGCCCTTCGAGGACCGTTCACGTAAACTTCTATTTGAACCACAGATCAGTAGTGACTGACGTACTTACAACAAAAATTTGCAATTAAACTCGGTTCAACGCAGAACCACAGTTGAACTATGTATCTACAACCGGGCCTTAATAGGGTACTGAGCTTACAACCCAGAGGTCGTAGGTTCGAAACCCAGTTATAGGACCTGGATTTTTTTTTTTCAGTAAACACAACCTACCGTCCTGATAACCGATGCTGTGAATAAACAAAAAAGATCGATCGCGCAAAAAATGTCTTAAGATTGAAGTATTGGGAATTGATTCATTGTTTTAATAAAGCAATGTAGATGTTCGATATATGAAAAAACCTGCACAAATTTTATCTCTTGAATGATAGAAATAACTGCCATTCTTGTCATAAAAACCACTTTTTCATGACACACTGACCTTAAACTGAACTCATTTATAAATGTTGATTTACGATGTGCCGAAATGTATTTACTTTTTGTTCCATACATTTCATACGTAAATAATTGAGAGAAAAACAAGTTTTTTGATGACTATATCTAAAAGGTCCCAAATCCGTTCATTGGGTACACAACAACAAATATTACGGACACTTATTATTGGAAAATAATATATTATGGTCACCTTCACAGCTCATTAATATTGTAGAATTTTTTGAATTTTATATCCTTATACTTTATTCATTCCAACGGATTGCATTTTCCAAAAGCTTTCAAATCATGTAACGCAAGTATTTAATATTTAATTTTTTTTTAGTTGGGATAGGAGGAGTGGACTTGATTGTGGTCCATTGTCTCCTATGCCATTTGAGTTACTCTCTTCTACCCCAGGAACAGTTGAACATGTTTTTCAATGATTGTTCATGAGCTGTATAGTAGGTTTTTGAAATGATACTGATGTGTATAGGGGCTTTTTCATAAATAAATAAATACTTTATTTAGCCCAAAGCTAGTTTACAATATTCATTTCAGTACACAGTTTTTATAAGTGTATAATTTAGGAAATACCTAATATAAAAATTATGTCTGTAAATACATTTTTCTTAATCTATTTTTAAAAATTCGTGCATTGGGAGCAGTTTTTACAGTAAGAGGGAGATCATTATATTGCCTTACCCCTTCGACAAATAGTGATCGGAACTCCGCATTTGATTTCAACCCTCTCTGACAACCTGGCTCATAATTTTGTTTGTCTGATACCTGCCTGTCAAATAGTTTTGTAACCAACTGAGGACTGTACCATTTACTCCGTATACTCTACACACATCAATTAGTTTTTTGCGATCTATAGTTTCAAATGCACGCTTTAAATCTACGAACACACTAGCAATAACATTGCCTATATATATATATATATCTTTTTTCCACTTAGACAACACAAACTGACACGCATTTTCATAGGAATGCTTGGTTCGAAATCCCGATTGACCTTCATAAAATATTTTGTTGTGCTCTAAGTATTCACTTAGTTGCTCATGAACGACTATCTCCAACATCTCCAACACTTTCTCCACCACTGGAAGTAGATTTTTAGGTCCAAGTTCTTTTGCCTTTTTTTGGATTAGTGACCTTTGGTACTGGTATTACTACACTCTTTTTTAATTTTGTTGGTATAATCCCTGTTTCAAGAGATGTATTTATTATGTTTAGTAGAGGCAGTGGCGGATTTACCAGCAGGCTGAGTAGGCTCGAGCCTAGGGCGGCAGATTTTGGGGGCGGCAAATTTGGGGAACGATTTTTTTTCACCTCATAGAAATCAAAAAGATTTTTCCATGACTGATGTCTTGCAGATAGAAGTCTGCAACAAATTTTGTCGATGACTTTTCTCTCTCCCTTGTCATTGCACATTCCGAGAGTAGCAAACTTCCAGACAGAGTAAAACAGCTAGTTCGCCGCCCCTCAACCAGTAATCGGCCTCTCGCCTCTCGCCGCTGCACCCTTTGCCCACACTTTTTATGAGTGAAAAGAGCGAAATTGTAAAAAATATGCCCCTCTTTTTTCATTATACCTGCATCATAATCGCTGATAAAAAAACACAAAAGCGTGCTTAAAAGGCCGATTGAAGCACATGTGCTTTATAAAGTCACCTTGGTAACAATAAAAAATATTATACTGTCAACATTTTGTGAAAACTGTCAATTCAGTACAAACCTTCAAAAATAAAAAGGTATCGTCAGGTGCTGTTACGAAAAATTTGCGTAGTTCCTCTTCTGTAAACACCCAAGACTTTCTAGGCTCATGTCCTTTGTTTGTGCTTTTCATAAAAGCATGTAGTTTATGAAAAGAAGCAATGTTCACCCCGTGTTTGATTCGCAGCATCGTTTGCAGTTTGGAGTGAATGCACCACAATGATGACGACTTGTAAAGACTTGACTATAATGAAACTTCGTTAAATGATTGCTATTTTCAATAATAAATTGCTACCTACCATTTAGTGCATAAACGCAAGCATTAACGTTTCATCGATCACCGTCTAGTTGGTTGTGACCATCCATTTCGTAAATGTTTCGTATTCCTTCCTATTTGACATAACAAAGTACTCATGTCAGATCAATAATTAAAGTCATGACATTTAGACTTTGCGTTTCTCGGGTTAATGATGTTGCCAAGGAAACTTTAAAAAAAGGATAATGCCATGAATAATTATTATGAAAAAGGAATTTCAATTTCGTTTTTATAAAATCATAATCTGAGTATTTTTCAGACTGCGGTGCAGGTATAATAGAAAATAGCGTATGTTACACGTGTATAAGCGCCTTTTAAGCACTACTCCGTTAAAACGCACTCGGCTTTGCCTCGTGCTTCCAAACTCGTCGTGCGTGCTTAAAAGGCTTGCTTATACACTTGTATCATAATATACTATTACGTGCAATTACAACGAAATTGTTGCATTGTAAAAATAATGTACCTATGATATGACAATTGTTGAGGCAAGGGCGGCAAAAACTATTTAGCCTATACCTTGAAAATTTGTAAATCCTTCACTGAGTAGAGGATATCCAACATCAAAAACGTTTTTGAATAGTTTTACAGTTATGACATCATCACCAGAAGCTTCATTTTTGATGCTATTTATTATTTTACTTAATTTATTAATTGAAATTTTTTTAAACGTATCAAGTGTACTATTCACTGTGATTGTACTTTCTTCAAATTCTGGTTTCAATTAAGGAATTTTTACCAGGAAACGTCCTATTAAGTTTATGTATGTACCGTTTTTGAGATAATGGGAGAATGGGTGGAAAATTTTGACATCACGATAGTGAGTCTTTGATCAAAATGAACTAAGAGTATTCTTGATCACTTGAAGAAGAGCTTGAATTATTGTCGTACATCTAAAAACAATAAGAATAAGTAAATAATTTTGTCATGTGTGTGTCATTCTTTTAAGAAGCCAGAGATTTTTTTTCAAATTTGATCCCGGTCAGCAAATTATTCTGACAGCTGGTTACTGATCCGAAACCGCAAATTTCTTTTTCTCAAATCACCAACTTAATGCGCATGCCTCTGAAGATTTCTGATAGCTTCTGACTGTTCTACGAACAAACCTATATCAAACTATTTTATTCTCATTCATTTCTCTATTTATTTTTGTTTTTCCCCGTACTATGACCAAACTACCGACTGCCGGCACTTTATTCACCATCGTCTTATAATTTTCATTTTGCAGTAATTTCTCGAACATTATAATAGAGCGTAGAAACGAACAGTTACTTTGCAAGCTGTTGGAATTACAGAAATGGTCAATTTTCCGCAGAGAAATTCAAATAAGGCCGTCGTCCACTCTCGACACGTTTTTTTCTGTCTGTTTTATGCAACTTCGAATTCAAACTTGGATATTGTAATACCAATTCACCTGCTTTTTATGACAAATCGTTATTTGGCTCAGCAAACATAAAGGTAAATTCCTTTTAACACGCCAAGAGACGATTTCTGGCTCTGAGAATATTTGCTATATTTGTACGAAACTAGTACAAGAAACCGCACATTCGCCAGCCAGTTGCACTGGCATAGCATGTACTCACAACCTTTTTCTAATTCACAAACCAATACTTTGGTACGTTAAAGTGCAAGCGTTTTGTTATAATAGCTTTAGGCAGAAAAATATTGAACTTATTCCAACCTAAACGTCCTCACTATATAGTGAAGAAATAAATAATCACCCTGTACACTATAAACTTTTCTAAAACTACAATTTCAATGCTGTCGTCTCATTATAAACAGTTCTTTTGTTTACGAAATTCTACTTTAATACCGTAAACTTTGTTACAAATTCCCAACTTTATTGTTCAAGTGAAGTTCTTAGCAAGATGAGAAACCGAATTCTGAATACACAATAGTCTAGTCAATGGATGCTCAAAATAGAAACATCTATAGAATTCACACCTCCATTCAAAACTGCATTTTTGTAATTTTCATTAAAGGTGAGTATTATTTCCACGTCAGAATGTATCCGAGTATATCATTTGTGCATTGATTCAGTAATTTTGTCGGTCTTAGAGGCTTCTAGAAGACTTTCCGCTAATATCTTCGCAGATCTATTCTCATGGTAGAGTTCCTTGTCCAGAGCCGTTCTTATAACTAGACTCCAAAGGCCAGAACTCAGGTACTCCATAAATTCCGAGAGTTGTGATTCTCCTTCCCTTATCGTAGGGAAGCTTACCCTTTTCAGACCTTCTTGTGTTTGTTGAATCTACAGTGCTCAACCAGGATCCTGGCTTTGGCTTACTTCGGGAATTTTTCCTCGTCGCCTCGTTCTACCATTACCAAGACTGCATTTCCATCCAAGCACTATTACTTATTTTTTCCAGCGCTTTTGCTGTACCACAGGAAGAGTCTGGATCAATGGAAAAACATCAAGTAAATCGTCCTCTTCATTGCCCTAGTTATTCGATTGGCTCAGTTTCCAGGCGAATGGAAGTCTGTTTTGCCTGCCCAACTCTTGTAAGACTGTCGGAGTATATGGCAATGGTCTTTTTGCTTTAATATCTCCTAAGCACAGTGCTGTATTGCTGCAACTTTTGCCTAGAATATGGTCATGTATTTACTTGAGTACAATGATACTCTTCTTCAGCTTGGCTCCTGACCACCTTCCTCAGTATTAGATCCATCTGTGAAGACGACAATTTCTGGATTAACTGGAGGTCCTTACTTCCAGGCAACCTAATAATTATCTACCTTGCAATGATCCCTACTTTTCGAATTTGAACTGGAAATGTGCGAGCTTCTACAATATTTCAAGTTTAAGTATACTTCAATGCCCGGCGTGGAGTTCTTTCTCAAAGTTGAAAATGTCCATTCTACAAAGTGTAGAAAATGAATATCTCTCACCGACGATGATAGAATGCAGGATATTTTCAACTTTTTGTCGATACCAGTTTAGTCGGTTTAGATGGAAAACTTATCTGATTAGAAGTTTATTTATTTATGACAGAGATGACGCCCTAGGAGTTAAACTCACAAAGTGCTGGTATATCTCTCGGGAAGTTCAGAAACGAATAACAGTGAATAATTTAACAGCGAGAGTATTGCGGCTATTGCAGTGTACACCTTTAGAGGATCAGTTGGTGCGGTGTTTATCAATGACAGTGGTGTCTGAGGTCCATACTTGGATAATGTTTCCGTGAATAATGGAAGCTGTTAGGACTTGTACCTTACATTGTCAATAGTGTTATTCTAATGAATTCAATCGAAGGGTGTATTGACAATAATTTTATGTGAATAATAATTTATTCATACAATAAGGGGTGTGAGTAAATTCCTTCAATTCCGTGGAGTATATAAGATTTTTTCTTCTTTCCTGTGGAATTTATCATGGGATTTTTATTTATTAAATTCGATTCTTTTTCACATGAAGTTATGGATAGATTTGACCGGTTTCTATAGCGTCATAACCATTGTTATTTTAGCAACAACGTCAAGCTGGCAGTTTATTATTAACAATTGAGACATTGAAATTATCGATTTGTATAACAGACAAATAGATATAAGTACAAAAATGAGCTTGTCTGTCGCTGCTGCCAGAGAAATCAAGGAAGAGCTAGAAACATCGTATCAATACTTCAAGAGATGTTGCCAAACAAAAACGTTCCAGAAACCGAGCTTTTGGCGTACTTTCACGAATCTGCTTTATTAAAGTCTCCATCAAGCTTATGGTGTTTGAAGTCTACCTTTTCCATAAAGGAAAACATAGATATTTCCAAGAATCCTAGACTTCGGGCATTTTTGGATTGAAGAAATGACAGATACAAAAAATCTAATGGGTTTGTTAGGAAAGATGTAAATAAATTCCTGTTTGGAGACCCCGATAATATTTATTCAATGATGAAGGCTGTAGTAATACTGGGAATTACTGAATCGTGCCGTTCTGGATGTGCAATGAAAATGGATAATAGGTTTATTCGTAGAAAGAATTTCCAACCGATTGCAAATTTCTCAAACTATGACATACACCACATCCACCGTGTTCATGATACTTGATATCAACGATTTGAAGAATCGTATTCGGATAGCGTGTGATACTATAATAAATACGCCTCGAATATTTGAAAGACGATTGATGAAACGTATACCACGATCGTGTATTTTAGCTGGAGGTGATTAATTTCAATATTTATCATGAATCTTATTTAACTCTTGCATTATCCATCTTCACTCTGAGGATAGAAAAAATTGAACAGTAAAAACGGTTTTCTAAGACAACAAGAATTTCAAATTATTTTTTGTCTTCACAAAACTGAATCTTGAAGATAAGATTTGATATTGAATAAAGTGAAGGCTGATAATTTCAACTTTTATAATGTTTGTATGCATGTATGTACACACAACCAAACTTATATGGAATCACTCAGTATTTGTGACTAAAATATTTTGTAGGGAAAACACTGGGTATGCTAGTCGAAGTTAAGGTTTTTTGCTGTTAATGAGCATGATAACAAAAAATAGACGACTGCACATTAATTATAATCTTTCAAATTTTGTGTTCAGTAGTAAAATCACGTTACTCCTGTAATTTTATTCCGGTCCAAAGAAGATAATATTGCCTTATGTTGGACTAACAGATGTGCAGAGGGGAAAAATTGTTGCTCTCATTAAACAAGGAATGCCCCAAAGAGACGTAGCAGAGGTAGTAGGCGTTACCCAGGGTGTTTATCAAAAACGTATGCAAGGTATTTGGAGCTTGAAACTCTCAAAAATAGGCCTTGACAAAATCGTAAAAAAATAACAGCTGAGCAACAGGACCGCTTTGTGTGCTTAATTAATGATGAAATCCAAATGTTTCTCATCCAGAGCTGAAACGACAACTTCTAGAAGATACAGATGTAATGTTTCAGCTGAAACTATACGAAGAAGACTTCGTGCTCAAGGATTGTACAGCAGAAGACAGTTACGGGTTCCATAGTTGTCCAGGCAAAACAAAACTGACCGGCTAAATTGGTGCCGTCAACACCAAAAACTGGACAATTGAAAATTGGAAAAATGTACTTTTTTCAAATGAGACCAGAATTGGCCTTAGATCAGATGATCATCAAATTCGGGTTCTCCAAGCTCCAGAAAGACAAGCTAGACTCCAGACTGCCAGATCTATCCCAAAATATAAAGGCAGAACAGTAATGCTTTGGGGAGGTATTATAAGAGGAACAAAAACTCCTTTGATGCCTCTCCAACAAACTTTAACCGGACGAAGGTATGTTGATTTGTTGTTAGAACCGGCAGTTAGGCTTTGGCGAGGTGCAGTTGGGGATAATTTCATCTTCATGCAAGATAATGCACCTCCCCATACTAGCAAAGTGGCTCGAGAATTTCTTGAAACGGAAGGTGTTACCATTTTGGACTGGCCTGCATGTTCACCTGACTTAATCCAATTGAAAACTTGTGGGACCAGCTTAAAAAAAGAATTAGTGCTCGTCGGAACTCTCCAGGAAATATCGCACAGCTCATTCAGGCAGCGTTAGGAGAATGGGAAAACATACCGCAGGAAAATGTTGACAATTTAATCAGAAGCATTCCAGCGCGAATTGAAGATTGCATAAGGGCTAGAGGTGGCAATACGGATTATTAAAAGCAATAAATTCCTAATTTTTTCCTTGTTTTCCACAGGTTTATTCAAATCTAATTAATTTTCAGAAACCAAAAAAGAAACCATTAGGTTTGTTTTGTGAATTATAATTAATTCTTCAATCCGCATGTGAAAATTTGTTCATTAAAATATTGGAAAAAGAATGAATTTCATTTCTGAATGAATTATTTTCATATATTCCATACATCATTCATAATATTAGGTGATTCCATATAAGTTTGGTTGTGTGTATATAGGGGTAATATTCACCGAGACCTAAAAGATCCATTGTGCCTCCTTACTTCTACTTAGCTCCTGAGAAAAGTCTCTCAGTTCTATTTCCCAGAGGAATATTAGGATATCTTCAGTGGTAAATGTCCCTCTTCCATCTAGTAATCTCCTTGGTGTTTTGCCCTAGGATTCTGAATTGCTGTGTAATGGATGGAGGTTTCTTCTTTCATGCCACAGACTCTACATACTTCTTCCTCCACTTTTTTGGAGCTTCTTCAGGTGTCCAATCAGGCGACAATGTGCTGCTAGGATCCCTGGAGAAACTTTTAGTGCAGTTTTACAAGGACTGCGTTCATTTGATCTCAACGGGTTGTAGTCACCCTACAGAATCTTTGAGTGTCTAAGCCCTCTATATCTTTTGTCAATATTAAACTGGGCTCACTTTCTTCTTCTTTTTGTTACGGTGTGAATTTTTGCTTGGGGTTTCTCACAAGTTTCAAAAGTATTTGGTTCCTGGCCCGTGCAACTTTTATAATGCTGGAAAAATACCGGTGGTTAGTCATAAGCAGTGCCGGGAAAAAATTCAAGTTAATTCAGCACTTTCTCGGGGTGATATCTTGGAAACGGTTGAGTTGAAAAAATGTTGTCATGGGAACAAACCATCTTAATTTCATAAGGACAATCACTTCTTTAATTTAGGGCTTAGAAAATTGTATAAACAAAAACAACTGACTATTTGGAACGTTCTAGATTCTAGACAAAAAAGGTGGAGCTCTAAGTACAAGCTTATTTAATATTTCCAAGGACCATATAATAGGAGAAATGGAGACATTTAATAAGTATTTTAGGCTTACTGAATTTAAATATCCATTAGCTCACTTAATATAAGAATTTTGGTGGCAAACAATCCATTATAATGTACCCAAATTTGTATAGTAAAATATCGAGTAAATTTTTTCTATATTCTAAAAATCTCTTTTGAAATTGTTCGCTCCAGACTAGCCAATTGAAGTTGTCGTAATGAAAGCGAAAAATTGAGGGTGACGCCTATGGTATTGTGTGTGGTAGAAGGTGATTGAATAAAATCGAACAGGTGCTAGCGAGATCTCTTCTCCCACAGTTCATCATGTCTAAAGTAATATCAGTTAAAATCATATCGTGCAGAGTAGTATCATATATCGAACGTTTCGACGTTCCTCAATATTTTATACGGTTTTTTTCTTCACATGTTGACGTGTGGACACCAAAGAAAATTGTGAAGTGTAAAATTGGGAGATGAAAGATGATTTAGAGAAAAAAATTTACCAGATAAGAAAAATAGAATTATCCGCGGTTAGTTGGATAAAGCTTCGAGTTATATACGTGAAAAATAAAACCAAAAACATCTCCAGAGCCAGACAACATCTCATAAGACATTTTTAAATTCTGTCAAGAGCCCTTGTTGTGTCCGTTAATGATTTTTCTCATAATAATAGTAATAATAAGGGGTATTTTCCCACAGTCTTGGGGAGTGAGGTCGAAAAATCTACTTATTAACATAAAATTCTCGAATAAATCTCGAGGAGCTTGCGACGCAGCTTGCAAGCAGAGTAAAAAGCATTCGTAATTTGTATCTTTTACGCTGATATTTCTTTAAGTTTTGCTTGCACAAAAAAATTGTGGACATGAAAATTGTAGAAAATCTTATGCTCTAGTCTATCACATGATTGGGGAAGATTTGAAAAATTTTTCAACCCTCAACTTTCAAAATATTGTTAAACACCTTTAAATGTTGTTAATTTAGGCGGTAAGTTTGAAAAAAATGACAAGATACTGGTATATATATTATATATATCTTTCTTTCATCCTTATGCCTTCTCAGGCGTCGGACTGGAGTTCTTCCTGAACCCATGTTTTCCATTCTTCTCTGTCCCTGTCTAATGCATTCATCTCTCCCAATGACTTTCCTCTGTTCTTTCCAATTTCTTCAATCTGGTCTATCCATTTTCTCCTGGGTCTTCCTCTTTGCCTTTTTCTTGATATTCCCATCTCCATTACTTTTCTCGCTATTCTATCTTGCTTCATTCTTACTAGGTGGCCAAACCAGTTCAATAATTGTTTCTTTTTAATATTTGATATTATTGGGTCTTGATTAGTTCTTCGTTCCTTACTTTGTCCCATTTCGTTTCTCCTGCTATTTTCCCTAAATATTTCATTTCCATTGCATTTATTTTTGTTTCATGCTTTTTCTGCAGTACCCAGTTCTCACTGGCATAAGTTATAGTTGGTACTGTAATTTTGTTGTATATTTCCATCTTTGTATTCATATCAATGTATTTATGGCTTAGTAATGTTCGATTTCAGGAATAATATAATCTTGTTGATTTATTTGCTCTGTTATTAAGTTCTGCGTCTATTTTTCCATCTTCTGTTAAAATACTTCCTAGGTAGTTATAGGTTGTTACTCTTTCTAATGTTTTGTGATTACATTTCAATTCCTCGTAATTATTCCCCTGTTTTCCATTTACTATCATAACTTTGGTTTTCTCTGTATTTATTGTCATTTTCATCTTCTCTATTTCTCTTGCCAGTAATTTAATTAGTTTTTGCATTTTATTTCTCGATTTTGATATGAGTACGATATCGTCTGCGTATAGTAGGTTACTTAGTCTGACCGGTACCATGTTCCTGTACCCTATTACAGTGTCCAGATTTCCTCCTTGTCTTTTTA
The DNA here is from genome assembly GCA_910591695.1 of Galerucella pusilla. Taxonomy (NCBI): domain Eukaryota; kingdom Metazoa; phylum Arthropoda; class Insecta; order Coleoptera; family Chrysomelidae; genus Galerucella; species Galerucella pusilla. The sequence continues at coordinate 14,754 of CAJUYI010001712.1, forward strand.
TTTCCTCCACCATTTTGTCCATAATAATAACAAACAACAGTGGGCTTAAGCTATCACCTTGTTTTATACCTTTTTCCATTGAAAACTCTTCGACCTCCCATCTGCACTCTTAATTTGACAGTCTCGTATGTGCTTTTAATTATATTAATCAGAGCTTTCGGTACTTCTAAGTCTTCCAATACCTCTCAATTTTTTTCTCTTTCTACTGTATCAAAAGCTGCCTTCAAGTCTATAAATGCTAAATACATTTCTTCTCCCGCTTCAATTGTATTATCAATTAGTCTTCTTAAAATGTATATATTATCATTTGCTTGCATTTCTGGTCTGTAAGCTGCTTGTTCCTCTTCTAATTTTGCTTCTATATGACTTCTTAATCGAATCTCTAATGTTGTCGTATATATTTTAAAGCTGGTTTGGGCTAAACATATTGGTCTATAATTATTGCACAGTGTTTGATCCCCTTTTTTATGTATTGGCAATATAAGATTATTTTCCCATTCTTTGGGGATTTTTTGAGTGTCCCATGCTTCCCTGCATATAAGAAGCAGCCATTCTTTTTCTTTTTTCTCCTAACCATTTTATCATCTCTGGCGCGGCGCTACTTCATCCTCCCCACTGGCTTTTCCTATTTTAAGTTTCTTTATAGTCTCTTTCATATCTTCTCTTTGGAGTGTATGGTATTCATGTTCGTTCCCTTCCTCTTCAACTGTATTTGATGTTTTCTTCTTCAAACTGTAACCAAATATTTTTTCATATTGTTATTTCCAAGTCTTTAATATTTGATTTATTTCGGTCTCCAATTCGTTATTTCCATTTTTTATTGCTCTTATATCTTTTCCTTCACTTCCTCGTAATCCTTTTATTGCTGTCCAAAATTATCTATTATCTGATGCGTGTATCTTTGACATCTCTCTTCCAAATTCTTTCCAGGAATTCCTTTTCGCTTTCTTAACCGCTTTCTTGACTATGTTTCTTTTCCCGTTATATATTTCCTCATCATGTTGTGTTTTTGTTTGGAGGTATTTTTTCCATGCAATTTTCTTTTCTTTTACTAATGTTTGTATTTGTCGCATTCAGGTGAAACATCTAGACCATTGAAAGTCCGAATAAGTGAACATAAAAAATATATCAAAGATAGGGAGTTCCTTAAGTCAGGTATTTGTAAACATGCTTGGGAAGAGGGGCATAAAAGTCAATGGGATTCGACAAAAATAATATTGAAAGATCCCAATAATAAAAGACGAAAAATCAAAGAAACTGCTTTAATACAACTAAATGCAGATAAATGTGTAGCTAGTATTTCAGCCGAATGTAGTCAAATTTGGTTACCAATGTTAGATAGAGAAATTTCCAATAATCAATTAACTGCGTTATCAGGATAGCATCATAAGTTTTTATCCAGGTTTTCTTATCATTTATCATTGGAATAGTTGTTAATCGATACACACTTCAATACACAAAATCACCAAACTGAGTCATACATATTTTGAAAACAAAAATAATCATACACAAAAAAGTAACAAAAAACGCGTTTTATCAACAACATTTCCAAAATAAGCGAAAAAAGCGCTATCCCAATAAAAACCGTTCCTGGAACGTGCACTTCACTGGATTCCATTTCTAGTAGACTATCATATCCTTAAATGTCATAAAATAAAATATTTTATTTCACATTTTACCAGAAATGTGATCTACTATGAATGGACCTTAATAAAATTAGACAACCAAGTTTTGTAGTCTTAAACTTCAAAATATTATTGATTGTCTAGTTGTCATATTTTTTTCGTTGTGTCAGATAGGGACCAAAAATTATTTTATTATTAGTTAGTCTTGACAAAAGCTAGCTGGAACGCTACCGAAACGTCGAAATAAAAAAAATAAAATAAATGGAAAAAAAAATAAAAAACATTATTGTGATTTGATTCCCAAAAAATAAGAGAAAAAATAATGAATAATGCCACAAGGAATTTACAGAAAATAATATTTTTGAATGAAGAATGAAGTGACATTTCAAACGATATATCACAAGCACTTCCCATTTAAAAAATTGGGGGGTTGTACCTGTCATTCAAAGGGGGTTGAAGGTAGAAATCGCATCCCCACATTGAAGAATGTCAATTAATAATTTAAATTTGGCATGTTTCGTGATTTTTTATGAATATGTGCAGTAACTGTAATAATGAATTTGTTCCGTTTGGCTTTTACACACTGTATGTTATGTAATCAATTTTATTAATGTCGAAACCAAACTTTCTTCGGTCTTACTCTTGTATTATTCCATCGAAAAAACGTGAGATAATAAACTCTTCTTATTTCACAGTTAATAGTTTTTCTATTACAAAAAACGACGATAAAAGTCAATATTTCACAATGGCATTGTCGTCCGGAAAACGAGAATTCGGAACTTCCAAAGCCATTCGACTACCTTTTAATTCCCCTAGAGGGCGTAAATTCTAATAAAGTAACTGTCAAACATATACGCAGCTTTGCTCTCTCTCTTCAGCCAACTTCTAACATCTTTTACTTTGAAATTAAATATTTTTTTGTTGTCGGAAGTTTATACTGTGATGTATATACGGGGGTTGTGTTTTATAGTTTCCATATAGAGCTAGAAAACAAGCTTTTAAACAGTATTATTTTTCAAAGTATTCGCCATGAAAGTATTTATTTTTCCATCTTTTGGAGCAGGTATATATTTATGGTATGATTTTTATACATTATAATTTTTTTAATTGTATAATTCTTTTAATGTTAATAAAATTGATTTAAAACAAGTAATTATCGAATATTTGTATCTGTATAACTATCACACTTGAAAAAAATGCTTTTAAAATATTTGACCTATGATCGTTAATTGAAGGAAATATTATGCAAATTGACAACCCTGTTGACAAATTTCGCGAAGCAGCTCGAACGGAGTCGACATAAGACGATGGGCATTTGAATGGGTATGTCCACTCATTTCTCTCTCTTTTTACTGTTCTCTGTCAAGCTTTCGTATCTGTTCTCTTTTTTTTTCTGCAATTTATGGAGCAATCTAAATCATTATTTGTCTCATAATACATTATTTTTTCACGAACTTTTCTTATTTAGTTGCTGAGTAATATGATTGTTAATGAACATCAAGTAAAAGGAATGAGTCGGTTAATCCGAAAAAATTGTTGATTAAATCATACATAAGCATATGATAGCTGTAATCTTCTAGTATGTGTAAAAACATTAAAGTAAGTTCAAACAATTTTTTGTGGCATATATCTTTATTCTAACAATGTCTATTTCTTTCACTTAATCTTTATTAACAATTAGATTACTCAGCAACTAATTAAGATATCGAAAACGCGTTTGTTTCATTCAGTTCGTGAATAAATAAGGTATTATGATACAAATTATGATTTACATTTCTTCATAAATTGCATTAGTATTTTGCGTCTGAAAAACAGCTGTTTTTTCAATTTTTTTTCACATTTTGAGCCACGGAAATTTCACGCTTCATAAATTTGTTTCCATACATATGCACGATAAACTCAATACTTTTCGAGTAGAATTAGGAAACATGTCGAAAAACAGGCTTTGTTTCGTTGGGTTTGGGTTTGTTTGTGATTCACCAAAAGTTCCATAAAAAATCTGAAATTTTTGGGAAAAGCGACGTTTTCAAATTTTCTGAAAATGTTCGCTAGTGACGTATAGTAAACCCTTTGTCAACCTTTTCAAAACTCCAAAAACTGAAGTTCATCGTATGCCAATTGAAAGCTATAACTGCAGTGATGCGTTCATAAGTGGGCCTCACTGTATATAGTATGCAGAGGATGAATGAGATTTGATTTTATTACTATTTTCAATAACTGATAGTTTTTTTACTATAAATATTATTCAGCGGATACTCACTACCTCTACTTTAGGTCGTGTCAGGTGGAAAAAAACAAAATTTATACTGTTTGAGGTTTTTATCTTTTTGTAGATCTATCGAGAGTCAGGATGATGATGAAAAATAACCGCAAAACAAACCAGCAAATTATTAATCAGCGTCAGTAGAAAAAAATATATATTAAGAGCTCTAACAGTGTGGTGGGAACATTCGTCAGAGTCAAAGGCAATTTTTCAAAGGGCCGAGAACACATTCACGCTTGGAAAATAGTCATCCATCAAGAGTTCCGGTCCTAATGAGACAATAAAAACCATTGAAAGGTTAAAATTAGGGTTATAATATGCTTCTACTGTCGAAAAGACAAAGGTACATTTTTTATTCAACCTGTTTAATATCAAAAAGTTCATTTAGAAGTTGTTGTTTTCAGAATCTATCAATATTTCATTGGGAGATAGTATACTACACTGAAATAAATAAAAATCAAACAACTACATATTGCAAACGACGTACATCCAAAATCTTTTCCTCTTCTACAAAAGGAGCTTAGAGACTGGGATAATCTTGAAAAACATATACGAAAGTGTGTCGCTTTCTTATGCTAATATTTTTTCTTTTCTGATTCCAAGGGCGGCGACTATAGGTTTTCGTTTTTATTATTTTTAAATTATAACCTACATAAATAATAGCAGTACAGTACCTCATATGGGTTCAATATCTCAGAAGGAGTTGACTTTAATTATGATTTCAAAAGCTCCATAGTCCATGGTTAATTGATTGATATATTTCAGTGAATCCAGTCGAAGTTTCGTGTCCTTAGCACGCCAGCCTTCATGCTTCTTTTGCTCTTGTTTGTACCGCTTAGGTGTCTTTATCTCCTGGGCGCTTTAGTCCCAGGAGTTTATATCTCCACTGTGTCATTGCTTCGTATTTTATGTCAACCAGTTATATGCTCCTTCCTATATATGTCAATGTGCTACTTGGGCTTAGTACTTTTTGACCAGGTGTCTGCTGTGCAGTATAGTTTTTGAAATACAGGCTCGGTTTCTGTGAATTGCATATAATATGTTTGTGATCTGTAAACCACTTGGCCACTTGACCACTTTACTTCATTCTGTTTGACTAAGGTCAAGAGTTTTCCAAAAAATCGTCAGTCGTCAACCCTGATGAACGATCCCGAATCAGCTGTGTGCATTCCCAGATGCTCAACTAGGTCATGGTTGAAAGGGTGGGTAAAAGAACAACAATAAACAATAAACACTGGAAGAATACGCCCAGGCGAGCACATGGGAAGAAAGAATCATCAAAGAAAGTAGCAAAAGTACCGCTCTCAATGAGCAGAAACAAACTACGCACAATAACGGGGCTACTTACGGGATTACGGGACACTTTCCCATAAAGGAGCACCTGAACAAAAGGGGGCTGTATAACGGAGACCTTACATACAGAAGATGCAAAAGGGACACCAAAACAGCTCTGCATATATTATGCAACTGTGAGACGCTGGACCACAGGAGGCAGAAACTGTATGGTAGAACCCAAATGACTGCAGAAGACATCTACAATCAACTAGCAAAGAACCTGTATGAGCAAATACAGGGAACGGATTGGCTGAATAGGCTGTGGTCAAAACACTAGGAGGATCCACAATAAACCCAGGAGGCGAAGCCGGCGAAGGCACGGATCCTTTTTTAAAAAAAAGGTCAAGAATTTTCTAAAGCAAAGTCGGTATCTAGAAGGCATGCTTGGGATTTCCGTGCTGCCCAACTGTTAGAGAGTGTGAAGGTTTCTGGAGTCTGCATCTCCTTTCAATATATATTTGCAGACCCTTGTCGGAACATTGATTTTCGTTACAGCTGGGCTTATACCTACTATAGACTCTAGCTCCTGATCGTTAGAGTATCACACCATCCCGACTGCAAGTTACCATCACACTCCAGTCTATCCCACATACAAGCATTCGTCTATGAATCAAAATAAGCTAGCACATGCATAGCTCGAGAAAACTTAATGCAGTCTAACTGGGCTGGAAGAGCTATCCAAGTTATTCCTTGATACTTCCAAATGCTGACGGAAAAATTTCTTCATGGACACGTCCACTGTTCTAAGTTGGGTCAACTGGCACAATGCAGGGGACAGTTCTGAAACCAATAATACATTGTTCATTTGAACCCAATTCAACATCATTTACCAATAATTTTTTTCAAATTTGGAAAATATTTTAAATGCAAACCTCAATTTCACGACACTAGAAAAAATATTTGAATTCTTTGACTCACGCCCTGAAAATAAATTTGTTGCTACGCTCGGCAGTTTGTCACGAATTCAGGTGCTCAATCTATCAATAAGGATCAGTAGAAAGTGACAATATTCAGTTGAGGATTTTGCTAGGTTTGTTTGGAAATCGACTGGTAGATCACTTGGTTTACATATAATGCAAAACGTATACTAGATTTTCTTTCTATTCTTTGAATCGTGAGGCGAGCTGATTTATCCAAAATAGAATAAGTATTTGTGAGAATATGATATATTTCTTTATATTTGTTTCAATACTCAGCAGAAAAATATAAACTTGGAGTTTTTGCGGTAATGAAACATTGTGTAAATACTTGGAATCGAAATTCAAACGATAAATACTTACAGAAAGTGACTTGAAATTGCAAGTTAATCACTGGAAATATCAAAAGGGCAGAAGCTGAAAAGCGGTTTTGCAAACTGATCCTCGCAGGACTAGAATTATGCAGATTTAAGCATTTTCTTAAAATCCCATTTTACATTTTACTCAGCTAATTTTACATCTTGTTTTCTCTAGGTTGTTTGCTGGAATTAATTTCTTTTTATTAGTCTTATTATTACCGGTAGTGAATACTACTCCGTCTAACTGGTAAAATATTGTTATTTAAAGAATAATATACCTGACAACACCGCTTAATCTCCAGTTATTTATAATAAATTACATGATATATAATTAGCAGTGTAAAAGGTAAAAGGGACATAAAGCAGTTCTTCAAATAGATCATTTATCCATATCCGAATACGTAACGTAACGGAGATACGTGATTAATCAAAAAGAAGTATATGGAAGTATTAAGCAAATGCGTTCGTAACGTAACCATACATGTGTTTTAATTTTTGACCTAAAAAATAGTGAGTACCTTGACATCTACTGGAAATATTCTTCTTCTTCTTCTTGGTCGTTGAAAAACGCGAATACGAAACACAATAAAGCAATACGTACTATAGGTACAAGTGATGGATTGATACGTTTCACGTAACGTAACGAAGCCCACGTATCACTTGCGCATTGCGATACGTAAACAGATAAGTGGTGATTTTCAGAACTGTTTCAAGTCCCTGATAAATCTCAAGAAATGCTTGTATCATAAGAGGATTTCAAAAGTCTGCCCACTTTAAACTTAAAAGTAAACAATTAACGTTGAATACTCTAATATTGAGTATTTAAAGCTAATGAGAGAAATAATATTATGGAAGTAAAAAAATTATATGAAATTCACTGCCCACAATACGACAATTTATGAATTTTAATAATCATTTTCCAAGTAGTCCAATCGTCGTTGGGGACCAGAAAAAATAATGAGTGGTTCCATACTGAATTATGTTCTGGCATTTTATTGTATGTATTCACAGTTAGTTTTCATTTTTATTAGTGTTGAATATTTTTCGTACATTAATATAATCACTGGGTTCGTATAGGCAAATACACACACATATATAATTACTCATATCTGTTGGAGCTAGTGTTTTTTTCTAGTCTCCTTAATATTCATTTTATA
>CAJUYI010001712.1:27409-46408 GCA_910591695.1 Galerucella pusilla
CCTAAATTAGTAAAATATATGATTAGAATCACCGTTTAATATCAATAATATCAACGTATTTTTCAAAGCAATAGTTGTAGTATGTTCATATTTTCTCCTAGCAGCCTCAAACCATAATTTGCTGGCTTTATTCATATACAGTGTAAACAGCATTATACGAGATAGCTTGAAATTCATATTATTTTTTCATTGAAGAAATCCTGCAAGTATACAGGGTGTTTACTTAGGATTTGTCTACTCAATAACTGGAGAATTATTGGTTATACTTTCCCGAGGGAATTGTAACCGCTCCGATTGAGCTCTCTGATTCGTATTTTGGGAATAGTAGAATTCGATAGATGGCGCTCTGAAAGGTCAATGTCATCTTAGCAACGAGTAAAACAAATCAGCTGCCGTATAAGCCCTTTGATATTTAAGTGGTTTTATTTTGCTGTTTTAGTTATTTTCAGTGTGTGGTTTGTGAAACTTTTGCTTTTTCATTGATCGTGCTTTAGTATTTTGTGTTGTTGAAGTAAATTTTGACTCCTAATAAGTATTTCAATTTTTGGAGTGATAGGTATGGTTGATATTTGTAAAAAGTACAACAAGCGTTTAATTATCTGTTTAGTTTTAGGTCTGATTTCGTGTTTTTATTTAATTTTTGATATATTCAAAGCTACAAAAGTTGCAGGGAAGGTACGTTTGTATTGAGTAATACTTTAAATCTTCAATATCGACTTATTTTCTCTTTGATATGCAATAAAAACAAAAAATAGAATAACATAACCTCTTCCATAAAATCTCTGATTATATAAGAATATTACCTTAGAATTGATGACAGTTGAGTTAAATAGAAAAACACAGTTTTAAACCTGTCACTGACACAAAATTAAACAAATAAAGTACGAATTTACTTGCATCTAATACAAAAACAATGCAAAACGAATTATTTTACTCGTTGCAACAGTTACAATTTTTTTCGCCAGAGGTCTCATTAGATTTTACTCCGCCCAATAGTGCGGTGAACCACTCCGCTCTTCTTTCCCATCCTTTTATATATTATTGTCCGTTTTTGCTTTTTCCGTTACTAATTTCGAGTTCTTTCTATCCTGGATGATTTTAACCCAGTTTTGTATTTCCATCGCTCGTAAATCTGGTCTCCCCGTCTTATTTTTGCTCTGCCCCTTAATCTACTTTCTGCTGGTCTCCAGTTGTTCACATTTTAATTACTTCATCCAGCTCTCGTCTGTACACCTGTCCGTGTCATCATATTATTTGAGACTTTATGTAGTTCACTATATCTCCCTCGATAGTATATCTTTTACTTCGAAAAAGTCATTAGTAGTCTAAACCGAGGTCTAAACTCATTGTCTTGAATATGTCTTCGCTTACTTTACTGGAAAAACAATCATATGGATACCAAAAATAGGGCGGAAAGATGGCGGAAAGCATATAACGCCATGATTTTTGAAGTTCTTCACCATCTGTCACTTGATTAATTTGACGTTTCGCATAAATACAGAGGAGAGCTTATTTTCCCGACATATTCCAACGTTGCCAAATTTAGTAGTAACAACAATATTGAAATTAATATGTAAATATTAGAAAATAGGAAAATATAAAACTAAAAAAAAACAAAAAAAATCCAGGCGCAAACCCGGTTGATCAAAGTGTATCTATGTATAGAAATATCAGAAAATAAAAAATAAAAAACTAGAAAAAAACAAAAAAACCCAGCACCTAACCGGGCTTCGAGCCTACGGATTCTGAGTTGTAATCTCAATACCCTACCAACTGCGCTAATCAGCTCACATTCAGTCACATCGAATAGAAGGTTAAATAAACTGCATAGTAATAGTTTAGTTAGTGGTGTGATGTATTTAGTAAATAAATCAAACATATCCCAGTGGTAGAAGGGTACAGGCGAAAACACACATATATAATTACGCATATCAACATAACTTTCAAAGCAATAGTAACTAGTTGTAAGTAATCTGTTTATATTTTCTTCTAGCAACCGCAATGCATAATTTCCGCTTTACCCATACTGCGGGCACAGTTACAAATGTTTTACGAGGTAATGTAACTGTTGTGTTTGTGCAGTATGATACAAAACAAGACTTATATGATATTGACAATGAATTATTCATTCTGTCACATTGCAAGAAAACATGTATCTTCCTCTAAAATACAGAATTCGGAAGAAACAATCCTTTTCACCATATTCTCACTAGGCTCTGCTATGTCTGTGTGCCAGTACTCAACCCAAGTTCGCTTGAATCTTGCCAGTCCCGTTAGTGAGATATACACTGTGTTATTCATAAGATGCGACATAGGGAATCCTGTACAAAACTGTCAAACGGGAGCTAACCTTTTCACCAAATAGCGTTCATGAAAAGTTATAACAGATTTGGAAAAATCATTGAAAAATAAATTCAAATGCACTTAATTTTCTCAAAGTCGTTCTGGTTTAATGAAAAAATGTTTGAAAAGGTCAAACTCCATTTTCATACCACTTTCGAATACTTACAGTACAAGTGCTTAGGAATAGAGAAATAAATAACTTTGCTTCATGTTAAACCTAATGTTTTTCAGACAAAAATTGTGAATTGTGAATCGAACCGCTATACTTCGGGTTTAATTCTTCAATTTCCCGTGACCCTAACCTGCTGGCTATGTCCTAAGCACTTGTAGGTATTCGAAAGTTGTATGAAAATGGAGTTCGACCTTTTCAAACAAAACTATCAATTTTTTCTTTAAATCAGAACGAACTTAAGGAAATTAAAAGTGCATTTGAACTAATTTTCCCACGACCTTTCCAAATCTGTTGTTCTTTTTTATGAAGGCTATTTGTTAAATAGTTATCTCGCGGTTGACAGCTTTGTACAGGAATCCCTATGTCGCATCTTATAAATAACACAGCTCATCTACCTCATATTTAGGACCGACCGATAAGAAGTTTAGTAGACATATAGTCTGTTATCACATCTAAAATGGCTTATCTCCTCAATGTTTGTGTGTCTTGATTTGCAGCCTCAATAACCTCATTTCCTCATTATCACGAAGTCTAGTGGAAGAAGATAAAGTAAAGCTTCAAGTGCTGCTGATGATGTGTGGTCTTTGATCTTGTCGCTACTTCTACCAGCTCTTTGGTCAATGTTAATCACAAGATATCCAATTAATAAATATGTACGAGTTTTGGAATCTGTCAAAGATGTTATAATAGTCACAACCGATATTAAAACATTGTTTACTCTCGCTGCTCTAAAGTTCTCATTAGCTTGAGGAATCACGCCCGCTGTTCATCGCCAGTTGCCTTACTCATTTCCTGAATAGTTCCTAAATAAATTGTAGTCAAGTAATTACTGTACCCGAACTTCACCTGAGAAAAAGAACTTCTTAAACTTTCCGGAATTCGTTTTTCGACTTGAATGATCATAAAGTTAGTTAGTTTTGTTTGTTGCGTTTACGTTCCTAGACATACAACAACAACAACAACAACAGTACACTGCTCAAACTGGTCTAAGGAACATGTGTAATAGTGTAGTGTTCTATATACAGATACGTTTACTTTGGTCAGATAGCGGAGCAGTGTAGGTTCAGTGCGAAGGGGGAGAAATGGAGAGGTTTAGATAGATACTTCTAGAAGATTCATATGTATAAAGAAGTCATTGTGATCGTTCGGCAACCATTCGCTTGAGCGTCGGGTCAGATTTACGGTATGTGCATGACCACATATGTCAGAGAGGGACCAATAGGTTGATTGATGAACAAATGCATGTTATGGTTGAGTTCTATAGTCACTTCTTTTATATAGGCAACAAGTTTATCTGGAGGGATTTTCAGTAGTTGTGATGATTGTGTCCAAAGTGCTTCCGTCTGAGTCCTTGTAAGTTATCACGGAAGTAGTGCGAGTTCATCGTTGAGTTCACATTTTCTGCACATAGGTTCACTAGCTCTGCACATCCTGTGCAGATGCTTCCTCAGGGTACAGTGTCCAGTCACCTGGCCACTGTGAGAAGTCGGTGATGGATACATTTCGAGCATGCATTAGGGATGTCAGGTCATTCCTTATTAATTCTTGAGGTAGTATTTCAGCCAATAAGAAGTCGAGACAATATAAGGATCATAATATATTTGAAAAAAAATGTTTCCAAATATTACAAATAAAATTTGTAATTGTTACATAGATTTTGGTCATCTCTGTCCGCTATTGGTGCAAATTGCAGTAGATTAGTGTCAAATTTCACTTAAGTACAGAAAATCTGTATTCTACTCAGACCATTTTTAGCAGAATAGTTTGAGAAGCTTATTTCGGCTCTGTTTAATATCTATTTATATTTCCGTCGTATTTCATGAACCAATCGCTCTCAAAACCTCAATTATTCTATTGCATATCGCTATAGAATGACCAATTCATTTCAATCCTAAATTGATATTGCGAATGAATTACTATTTTGAGAATGAAACTATTATAGATGTTTTTTGTTTGTATATTATTTGTTGTGAATCGTAAATCCAACCTCTGTCAATTTGATTTAATTAATGATATAGGTAACTGAAGTTCAATATTAGAAAAAGTTTATTGCTTCTCACAACTTCAAAGTTCGCCATAGAGGATGACACATCATCTATCGCTATCACCATTAGTTTAAGCCATCATCAATCCTTTTTAAAAGAAATATTAGAGGAAATACGCCTTTATTTCCAATATTACAGACTTTATTGACTGTTCGTTAAACAAACTCTCAAGTCGAACGTTTTGCAATGTATGCTGTCAGTGCTTTAAAAAATGACAAATTACATATTAATTATTGTATATAGTATAATAACCACGAAGCTCACTCAAAAAATATCACCGTTTTAGATTAGATTAGAATTGGAGTGGCTCTTTGTCCTATCCCACTGCGACCTTGGCAGATCTATTGTGGTCCTCCCTATATTTAGAGCTCAATATCTAGCTTTATTCTTTTCATTAGATCTAATAGCCTGGATACCGCCTCCTTTGCGTAGCTCTCTGCCCTCGGTTTTTCTTCTCCGAGTAAGTGAAACCGCACCCTTGCTAGGCCATCGCACTCACAGAGTATCTGCTCCGCGGTTTCGTCTTCTTCCTGGCAGAACCTGCATAGGCTGTCATCTGCAAGGCCAATTGTGTGCATATGTTTCCCTAGCCTTCAATGTCCGGTCAGCATTCCCACCATCATCCTCGTCGTTTCCCGACTTTGACATAGTGGGTTGTGTGACAGTTTTGTCGAAGGGTTTTTGAGGAATAATTTTGCGTGTCTTTGTCCTGGGGTTTCATACTACCAGCGCAACGCCTGGTTGTTTATCCATTTGTGGATGCTCTCTTCACTTAGGCATTTTGCAATTCCACAGGAAGGTTCTGGCCCTGAGGTCCGTTGCTCCCTGCTTGGCTAATTCATCAGCCTTTTCATTGCCTTTTATTCCTTGGTGGCCTGGTACCAAGGCTAGTTTAACTCTATTATTACTGCCTAGTCTGTTCAGTGCCTTCCGACACTCCCACACCAGATTTGATGTTATCTTATATGAGCGTATCGCCTTAAGTGCTGCTTGGCTGTCGGAGTAGATGACGATTCTTTGGTTATCGACCTCCTGTCTCATCAACTCTTCTGCACAGCACTGCACCGCCAGTACCTCTGCCTGAATACTTAAGCGGTCTTTTGAATACCACTCAGCTACCTCTGCGCTCCAATCTGCAGTGGCCTGGGCCACCAAACAACTGATCCATAGGTTATCATTGGCCTCACAACCTGTGTATATAACCATTTGTTCATGTTGGGATTAAATCCCCAATTCTTTCCACACATTTGCCTGCACCTTCCAAGGGCGATTCTGGCCTTGTGTGTGGTTTTTTCAATGTGGGAGTTCCATGTGAGCTTTTGGTCAAATATCACCCCTAGGTATTTAACTTCTTTCGTAAATGGAATTTCCACTCCGTTAATTTGCGGCTTTTGTAGACCTTGCAATTTTCTCTTATTGTAAACGGTACCAGTGTAGTTTTGTGGGGGTTCACTGCCAGTTCTTCCTCCCTACACCAACCACTCTATATCAAGCGCCCTTTGGGTGCGCTCTGCTATTGTGTCTGGAAACCATCCTCTTATGACGATAGCAATATCGACCGCATACCCCAGGCACTGAATACCTTCATCTGAAAGCCTTACTAGAAGCGTGTCTACTAGAATCGCCCACAAAAGGGGCGATAAGACGTCTCCTTGAGGACAACCCCTTTCCACCCCCGCTATGATGGTTGCCTCCCTCAGGGTGGATGTGATTATCCTATTCCCTAGATTAGCTGCAAGCCACCCGCAGATGATGGGTTCGACCCCTCTTCTTTCCATACACCTTGTTATATATATTGGAGAGGCGTTATTGAATGCTCCCTCTGTATCCAAAAAAGTAACTACTGCTATTTCCTTGTCGTCGATCGACTTGACAGTAGCCTGTTTAGATCGTCCAGAGCCAAGTCTGTTGACTCACCCTGTTGATACGCATACTGACTCTCGCTTAGAGGGCGTGTTTTCAGAGCGTTGTCCTTTAAGTACCTATCCACTAGCTTTTCCAAAGTCTCAAGCAGAAAGGATCTTGGGTTAATTGGTCTATATGACTGGGACGTTTGGTCAGAAATTCTACCTGCCTTCGGAAGGTAGATGACCTTCACCTTCCTCCATATTACCGTTTCACTCAATATCTATTGTGTCGTCTTAGGATACTTACGGTTTATGCTAGCTGTTGAATTTCATTTTAGGCTCAATGTAAGTGAAACATTTTCCCGGATTGCATGTAGGAAATTTTCGGAAAGTTATTTTATTTAGGGTATTAAAATCGCGATCTCGATCCTAACTTGATAAGTGGGAAATGGGAATGATTACAAGGGTCTGTAATTGAGTGAATAATAACAAAACCAAGATGGTTTCTTATCAATATAAAGTTTTGCTTTGTGGTTAGATGTGGGGATGTCGCTGTTATCGCATTCTTTACTGAGGTTAATGTATTAATGTGATTTCAGCATTATCTCCAGTCCAGAATAATGCTTTCAGAGCTTTTGGAGGATGCTATCTACCTTATACTGATGGGGCGCAAATACGACGGAATCGGTCTACACGTGATGCTGTCCCTTCTAATAATTACAAACCAGGATGATTGGTTATATCGTGCAGGTATCCCATACCCGTTCAACTCAAAAGTGTAATTCAATGTTTGTCGTGGCATACAGCCAAAGAAACGACTACTTCTTTGGCTTTATGCCACTTAGTAAACAGTCTGCACTTTGATAATTATTTTTCAAAAACTTTCTAAGGCTGTATTTAACTATTATTATGTAATATATTGTAATCACACTTTACTAAAAGGACAATTTCTCACAGGTTACTGTAATTGAGTGAATAATTATAAACCCGTGATCCTACAATGAATTCCATTTACAATATGCGTATTAAAATATGGAGTTCATGATAAATACAATTATTATTCACATATCTTCTGTATGTTCCTTGTGGTATATTATTCATTCTTTTTTTTTAATTTCTTGGGGAATTAAACCACAATATTTTTAAATTCCATATTTCAACGTTTCGGTAGCGTTCCAGCTACCGTTGTCAAGAAAAAATAAGTAGAAATTAATTTTTATCCTTAACTGACACAACAGAAAAAATTTGACAACGAAACGTTGAAATAAAGAATTTAAAAATATTGTGGTTTAATTCCCCAAGAAATTAAAAAAAGAATGAATATTATTCACATCTTAGACGCATGTGAGAATTGAAGAACAAAGATCGTTCACTAAGAAGCAACAACTACTTCCCTGGCTATATGCCACGAAGGACATTGAATTACACTTCAAAGTTAAACGAAGCTGGTATATCTGCAAGATAAAACCAACCATTTTACTTTGCAATTAGAGAGGACAAAATATATAATAAGTAAGCAAAGACCTACATCTTATTTTCCAATGTATCCAGAAAAAACCGCATTGATCGTAGTACCATATCTCGTGGTTGGTATATTTATATCATTTTCCATTTTAAGATTGAATACTTCTAAGTGAAGCTCATTCCTCATTTGCCCTTATCATTCCCATTTTGTATTAAGTTAATTACCAGAAATGCGAAAAAAAATCATTGTTTATTTCAATTGTTTCCCACTTTTCAGTTCAATTTACCATAGGGTGTGTTTACGGAAATGGGAACTATATTGAAAGTTATTATAATACTTAGCTAGGATATGCGGTGACGGTTACGTTTAGGCGGTGACTAACCTTCAAGCAGTACTAGAATATTTGTCCAGTTTAAACACTTTAAACAGAGCAAACTATCCCGGGTATATTACTTAATGAAGGAAACAGAGATGCCGAATCTAACCTCACTTAATACATTATGACGCTGTGCGATAACGGTGATGGAAATAACAAAATAAAACCCAATTTTATACCAATTTGTTGACTATACGCATTTATTGAATAATTTATTCGTAAATGTCAATCAGAACCAAATTAATTGAACTGCCGACAAATATTTATTCAAATGATCAAAGTGATTAATTATAAAAATGTATCATTATTATTTGCTTTTACTCCACCCAACAAAATTTATTAATCCTAACTATTTTGCAATTATCCTAAAACGATTCCAATTGCTACACACGAGCGGACTCCGATAAAATTCATTTATTTTTTTTCACTAAACACTTCACGAAATTAGCAATATCCCATTTTTGAATTTTCAGTTGAAGTAAACAGGACCATTATTAAGATTAGTTGAGATTATATTTTTTTTTTAATCATTTCACTGAAAATTTTTTGACAGCTCCAATAACCAATAAAATTTCCTTATTTTTTAATTTCCTAATTTTTTATCATATGAACATTTTCACCCAATCATGTCAACATTACACTGAAAATTTTCTGACAGTTCCAAGAACCAATTAAATTTCCTCATTTTTTATCATATGAACAATTTCACCCAATCATGTCAACATTACACTGATAACAGACCATGGGCTATTTTCACGTTGCTATGGACACATATTGATTTATTTCGATTTTGAAGTTTCAAATATTTAATATTTCGAAATGTCACGATTTGGTTGTAATACTATAATTGGTAAAAAATGTTCTATCCGAATAACCCTCGGACATTGATAAATGCTCAAAAATTTCATGACAACTTTCTGAAGCCTGCTGCCTACGGCGTCGGTCTGTTTTCAAGCAACAAGCTTTCGAAATCTGTCATAAGATTTTTTCGAACAATCATCAATGTCATTGGGTTATTACTACTGAAAATTTTTTGACAATTCCAAAAACCAATCAAATTTCCTCATTTTATATCATATGAACAATCTCAGCCAATCATGTCAACATTACACTGAAAACAGACCATGGGCAATTTTCACACGTTGCTATGGATACATATTGATTTATTTCGATTTTGAAATTTCGAATATTCAATATTTCGAAATGTCACGATTTAGTTGTTATACTGAAACAAAAAATTTTCTATTCGAATAACCCTCGGACATTGATAAATGCTCAAAAATATTATGACAACTTTCTCAAGCTTGTTGCTTGTAGGCAACAAGCTTTCGAAGTCTGTCATATAATTTTTTCGAACAATTATCAATGTCCTTGGGTTATTACTACTGAAAATTTTTTGACAGTTCCTAGAACTAATCAAATTTCCTCATTTTTGATCATATGAACAATTTCACCCAATCATGTCAACATTACACTGAAAACAGACCTTGGGGCTGTTTTCACACGTTGCTATGGATGCATATTGATTTATTTCGACTTTGAAGTTTCAAATATTTAATATTTCGAAATGTCACATTTAACTTTTCTAATTGTTCCTTTGTTAATTGCACCTTTAGATAAATTGTTTAAGATCTGTTCTTTTTCTATAATAAGCAAAAAATTTTCTATCCGAATAACCCTCGGACATTGATAAATGCTCAAAAATTTTATGACAACTTTCTCAAGCTTGTTGCTTATAGGCAACAGACCTCCGCCTACGGCGTCGGTCTGTTTCCAAGCAACAAGCTTTCGACA
The DNA here is from genome assembly GCA_910591695.1 of Galerucella pusilla. Classification (NCBI taxonomy): domain Eukaryota; kingdom Metazoa; phylum Arthropoda; class Insecta; order Coleoptera; family Chrysomelidae; genus Galerucella; species Galerucella pusilla. The sequence continues at coordinate 37,452 of CAJUYI010001712.1, forward strand.
TCTGTCATAAAATTTTTTCGAACAATTATCAATGCCCTTGGGTTATTACTACTGATAACAGACCATGGGCTGTTTTCACGTTGCTATGGACACATACCTATTGATTTATTTCGATTTTGAAGTTTCAAATATTTAATATTTGGAAATGTCACGATTTGGTTGTAATTCTATAATTGGTAGAGAATTTTCTATCCGAATAACCCTCGGACATTGATAAATGCTTAAATATTTTATGACAACTTTCTCAAGCTTGTTGCTTGTTGCCTCCGCCTACGGCGTCGGTCTGTTTCCATGCAACAAGCTTTCGAAATCTGTCATATAATTTTTTCGAACAATTATCAATGTCCTTGGGTTATTAGATAATAAAACGATTCCAAAACATTTTTTCATCTTTAACACCTCTAAAATAACGCCTCATAGTAAATCACCTAACGACAAAAAAAATTATAGTTCAAAGAAACTAAAAAACACGCTTTATAGGCAATTCAGCCAAAAAGTAAAACTAATTCTTGATTTAAGAATAAAATGATAGACGACAAAGCTTTATTCGGGTTCATACAATTACTGTTCTAAGACTATCAGAAGTTTGCGCAGTCAAAATTGGCTTGTACGGGTTTCAACAGGATGGCTCTGACACTCGCAGTTTGGCGTTCGGGTTTATTTAAGAGCAGTTCTGGGACGGTTCGAAAACCGTCTAAGCCAGTCCCCAGCCTCCAGCTAGGAAGATTTTCGGATTATTTTCCACGCATGCTCAAATCATTTGCGAAGGAGGAGGGTGGGAGCTATCTTGAAAATTCGCAGAGGTTAAAAGTAGAGGTTTATTTATTGTGTGTTGTTTATTTTGGATTTTTAACTTCTCAAATTAAATATTAACCAAATGGAGGCAAATGATTTTATGAAAATATTTGAACATAGAACATCATCATCATCACCAAGTGGAGACGATATTCTTCTTATTCGTCTTACAAGATAATATTTAAAACGAAAACGTTGTGGAAGAGGCTGTCCCTCAGTACAGTGATAATGACAAGTTGTCTTAAATTGTCAATTTAGTTGGGTTGAAAATTGAATAGATGAAGCTTTATCTGATGTAGATCCATACTAAATAATAAAATGAAACAGTTTAGTTAGGTTAGTTTAGTTTCATAGACCATGCGAGATGTTCGGGTTTTTTCAAACTTTGCTCGATTATAAACGGTCCGGCCGAAAATAGTTCTTAGGACTGAATAAAGTACGCAACTAGTTCTGCGCAATACCAGATTGGTTTACGGACTGTCCAGAAACAAAAACCCGAATAAAGCTATAGCTATATATATATAGCTATATATATAGCTATATAGTAATAATAGGGTGAGGTGCTTGTACTACATCTCCGCATTTCGGAATAATACTAGTAAGAAATTGATATCCAGCACCTCACGCTATTACTATAATAAGAATAATTTTCTCGGCAATAATATTATTCTTAAATTGAAAATTATTTTTCACTCCTTAGTTCGATTACCATTAAAGCGTGTTTTTCAGTTCTTTTAAATTATAATTCATATTGTTTGGAATGTGAATATTATATTAGGAGAACGTCTGGTACAATTGCATAACGCTGAATATAAATGAGATGCGAGAGAGTATGAGATCAATTGCGATATTTCTCGTAGTTGAAGTTATGATTACGAAGTAATTCTGACAGTTCGGTTAATATTGAGTTTAAATTGAATAGTTAATTCAATAAGTAGATAGGTTAGGAGAGTTCAGCGATATATATCGGGAAAACAATGTGTTAGAGAGAGATAGAGTATTGGGTGTAAGATAGACAGAAGAGAAAGGATTCGCCCGAGCCAAATTTGGATATTTTGGTCCCCAATTGACCCACTCCTGGTTGCAAAGTCATCATTGTCGACTTATTCAAAAGACCTAATGGCGGGTTTCGTTAGGTGCAATATTATAGACGCGTAGGTTGACGGTTCGCAACCACACCAAGAATTTTTTCAATATGATGACGTCGTCATAACTTGGGGTAGGTCAATTGCTGAAATTTGAAAACCAAAAATTCCAATTTTGGCACGGGCTAATCCTTTCTCTGTCTATCTCGCACCCAACAAACTCTCTCTCTCTCTCTCTCTCTAACACATTGTTTTTCCTATATATATCGTTGAACTCTCCTAGCCTATCTACTTAAATAGTATCTAGTTGAAGCACACTATGTAGGTGAGTGATAATATAACTTAGTTTCCTTCCACCAGTCAGGTATTGTCCTGAATCCATGATATGGTACATAAATTATCAGTAATAAAATAAAAAGAGAGAGAGAATGAATTGGAAATAATTTGATAGATTTTTTGAAAACTTTTGCCAGTTTCCAAATGGCAATAAGTTTGAACAAAGTCTCACAAATTATTTCCTAATTTATGGAACTCGCGAGTTATATTTGACTAGATTATTTTTTGATTCACAAATTTTTACAATAAAAAAGATCAATGAAACTATCATAAAATTATTAAAAAATTTAATTCTTTTCATGTTATAAGCCCAATCTTTCAAAATCAATGCCAGACTAGCTGTTGTAGTAGATTGATCCAGAATATAGTTTCTTTTTTTGGTGAAGGTCTTAAATTGTCCCTATATAGACTGATTACTTATCAGCGTATTTTTCGAAATAGTTTCTAAAATCTTTTTTGTCATTTCTGCATCAGAAAAGGTACTAAGCGATGATTTTGACCCATTTTATATATCGCGTTGACACAATTAGGTAATTATTTTGACAACTATCTGACACTTGCTGGGAAAATAAAAGCCACAGAGATTATTCCCGAAAGAATATTTGACCAAATTAATGACAATAAGAAGTTGAAGCGGATATAGAGTGAAGAAAAAATGTATGCTGAAAGAAATTCAGTTCAAATACCTATTCAAATTGGTCGAATTCAAATATCATTGTTATGTTCATTATTAATTCAATATAACAAAAATTCTTCTACAGCGTGATAAGCCTCATGCTTTGAGCATATATATTAATCTATCGTTCAAAACATTTTTGAAAGATCCATCTCTGTTTTTTGAACATACAATTATTTTAGAATTAATTCGCTAATAATTTCAATATTAAAAGCTCTTTTGTCAATAACCGTTGAGCGGTCGTCGAAGCATTAAACAAAATATTGTTCATAATAACAGATAGAGTGACCGTACGAGAGATTTGGTTTAATTGGTATTTGAATAACAAATCTCGAATTTATTTGTTGTAATAATATGAATCAAATCAAATGAAAGTGGGTTAGGAGTAGAATGTCACATTTAAAAAAACAGGCTGTATTTGTTTCACGTGCCTTTAAATCTTTGGATGCTTCCTTTTTTTCCAACTAAACAGCTACATATATTCTTTCGAAGTTTCTTCGAAGACAAAAAATCTCTTAGGCTGCTGAGTTTTGTAGATCACGTGATCGAGACCAACAGCAATTTTTCAAGCATTCATGGTTACTTTTTCGGGTGCGGATTTCAAAATAGATGGAGAAAGAGAGAAATATGTTTATTGCCATTCAAACTTCACAAAACTTTTTGAAACAGAGCGATTAATTAGTGGTATACAAATTTGTAATTTTGTATAAGGTTTTTGGGATCTTTCAATCTTTTTAATTTTGTGTCGCGATTTGTGAATTTAATTGTGTAATAAAAACGCACTTTTGTATAAAGAGATGAGAAATAACTTGCAGGAAAATTTGTGAGAGGATGCGTGAATGATAACTTTTTAAAAATAATTTCAAATTCCGCTCCGATACAAGTTTCACATGCTAACTTATTGAAGATAACTACAAATATATCCTCAAGTTGGGTAACATATTCAACGAAATTCGGGCTAATTACATTGAGCCCACCAAATGAAATATTTGTATTGCTTACTTATGCTTTTGTCTGGGAAAAATAGTTGTTTTTTTGCCTAAGGTATTCCGTTAATCAAAAGCAATACATAATATGTCGCAGTAATGTTGCTGCATACATTTTTTTACTAAATAACCAGTAAGATGAACTAACGCGTTGCCAGCTGCACTGTTTAGATTCCTGCAATCCGTTGTAAAAACTTTTGAAGGGTTTGTTGATTCAATTGATAGTAAAATGAGATCTGTACAGTTTTTTACCAAGTCTGGATTTGAAAAGACTAACTCATTAATGTCGCTAATGCAGTTGGCGCCGTCAACATGGTCAAAGTACTTCAGAGTAAATGAATGCTCCACAAAACTGTACTGGATAGCCAACTAAGAACGGCCGTCGACCATATCTCAGGAGTGGATGATAGCTCAGGTTCGGGAAAGAAAAGTGGCCTCGAGGAACGCCTGAAAATTATTTTCAGAATTGTAGGTCCAACGCTATAGGGCGTATTTGACAGTTGAAATTTTAAAATGCAAATTTTTTCAAAATTCACTCAACTGAGGAGCATGTTAAATATTATGATAAGATTCCTCGACAAATTCTACATATTTTTAATAGGACAAGTTTATCTGTATCTGTAGAGTAGGGAGCGTGAGTGTGTAGGCTCACAGCACTTAGGCCACATGTGACCCATTGTACATCCTCCTGAGGAGTTGTCCTCCTAGATCATTGTCCATCCTGTCCTTCTCAGGAAGGTCACTAGGAGACATCTCCTTTATATCGGCAGGTGTAGGCCAAAACTCACCGAACACACACTCTCTTATTGATGATAACTCCGGACACTCGTATAAGACATGCCTGACAGTTTCATCTTCCTGTTTACACATCCTAGGACAAGTTTAAGTCTATCTCTTCAAATAAGGAGTGAGGGAGAGTGGGAACCTTGTTACAAAAAAAACGCCTGTAATTCGGGTTCTGCTCGACCGATTTCAATAAACTTGATGTTGTTTCAAAGAGCTTTTGTTGAACAAAAAAAAATTTGTGAATACAAAGCAATCTGATGAATAACATAAATGCTAGAGGGCGCTGTTTTATTTTTTTTAAATACTGTGTTTTCTCGTAACAATTTTAAATGGAAGCAAACAAATTGAAATGGGTATTTAGAAAGTAGAGTGAATTAGTAATAAAACACCGCAAAGCGCAAGACGATATCTCTCTTCTATCCCGAGATATCGTAAGAAACAGGTAAATGGCGGGAGTTGATGTTCCAACGTCTGGAAGGCTGGTGTGCTACATTTTCTCAATTATATAAGAATGTTATATTTGTTTTCAAGCGATGTGTTAGTAAAACAAAAGCATAAAATATCAATAAAAACCGATATTTGGCCACCGAGGTCTTTAGACCTAATTTTTATTTGTGGGGGCTAGTAAAAGATCTCGTTTATGCCGATAGACCCGCAACAAGAGCTGACATGGTTGAAAGGATACGACAGACCATACGAAGTATTTCAAGGGCAGAAATTGAAGCTGCTGTTTTCTCTACCCCTCAGCGATTGATTCCATGCATTGAAAATGATGGACGACATTTCGAACATCTAGGGCGGCACCAATTACGTACCTAGTTATTTATTAAAGGTTTCAATTGTTCGATTTATCACATTATTTCAAAATTCGTTCTCATTGTTAGTAGCGGCAGCAGTACATTTAGGTAATCTAGTGACAGCCATGACATTAGTATGATAACAGTTCAAATTACTGCAGACCAATGTACCATCTTTTTATTCAGGCTAAATTTAATAAGCCTTCTAGACGTTGGAAGAACAAAGAAGAACAATCTGATTATGATATTCAACATGCTTCAACTGAGTAAAATTTAGAAAATTTTGCATTTTAAAATTTCAACTGTCAAATACGCCCTCTAGCGGTGTACCCACAATGCTGAAAAGAATTTCCATGCGTTTCTCGAGGCCACTTTTGTTATAAAAAATGTTTTCCCAAACCTGTGCTATAATCCACTCCTGAGATATGGCCGACGGCCGTTCTCAGTTGGCCACCCGGTATAAGCATAGGGTTTCTTGAATTACCAACTAACAGTTTCTTAGTTGCCCAAAAAAGTTTTCAAGACAGTCTTGGTTTGAATTTCTTGTTAGTAAAAATGTGTATCCCTTTGATTTCAATATACTCCAAATGGCTTCAATCAATTTCATGCCGTTAGAGATGAGCAAAATTGGGCGAGAAAGCAAGACCAAAACTCAGACCTTGGACTAGCAAGACCAAGGCCAAGACTGAATGAATAGAACAAGACCACTACCAATACCAAGACTGTTTGCGCCACTTTAATCAGAGCTAAATTCAATTAGCTTGTACTCAATCTGGAACAATTTTTAATATAAGCACATCAAGAGCAGTCTAAAGCAGTTTTTTGGTTCCCAAGGTTATGGCGGTCTGACGTCACACCGCATATGAACAGTGCAGCGCAGCTGGCAGCAGTATTGTGTTATACCTGATTCGTGCGTGTTGTAATTTTATTTACCTACGACCCCCCCTGTAATCAGTCAATAACACACAGTCGGTATCAATGTAATGACGTCTATTACGCACTGTAAAAAAAACGCACAGCTGTAAAGTGAATCGCACGGCTTCCCTAGTAACATCTTAGCAACTGTCAATAGACGTCACCATTTTATCCAAAATTTACTATTTGAAAACATTCGATATGGCCTCGTTTAAATATGAAAAGCCCAAAGGGCTAAGTATATGTATTGATTATAATTGAAAAATGGACTTTCGATTATCAACAATATACTAATAATGATTAAACGATAGTTCTTTAATGTGCTTCTTTCATTGGTAATAGAGTAATAGAGGTGGAGTTTACCAAGCACCTCTAATTATGTAACTGTTATTTCTTATGTTTCTTATAAAAATACAAGTACAAGTAGGTCGTAGGTAAAGTATAGTACGTAACTCGTGATGTAAAGCATTTTACGCACGAATGGAAAAGTTACGCACGATGCCGCGTGGCGGCGAGTGCGTAATTCCACACACGTTACGTAATATACTATTACGTGGTTATAAACGAAAAAGTGCGTAACAATAATTTAGTGACTGAAATTTTAAGTTTTTTAATAAAAACATAAGTGAATGGCTATATACGGGTCTCAGAATAAGTGGTGTTTTGTGCCCCGTTGTACAAGCACTCCTAAAAGTACACCAAACAAAACATTTGTTCGTGTGCCTCAAGAGTATAAGCGTAAAAAACGATGGTTTAGAGTAGCAAGACGTGATATGCCCAAATCCAAGAGTGAATTTTTTTGTTCTGAAGACCACTTTAAAGTAAGTAATAGGTAAATTACGTTAGGTTATGTTATCATTAATAAAATGTTTATTTAGCTGGAAGAAGACATGGAAAATTATGTACGTTTTAAATTAATGGGTGGAAAAATAATAATGAAACGGGATGTTGTTCCACATATTTTTGTGAGTCAACCAGATATCTACATCGATTAAAATTTGATATACCTATAATAGACATTTTGTCCAAGTATCATTTGAAATTAATATCGATGCCTACTTCAATTTGATATTTTGATAATTTGGCATTATTGTTTAGAAATTTTCTAGAAGATTCTTAAAAGTTATTAAAACATGTAATCTGTCATTTGAACTTTTTGTTGTGTTAATTTTGGCTAAGAACGCACATTTTATCGGAATCGTTGGTTTACTTTGATTAAATGTAGGCTTCATCAGTTCAGTAAAAACCAACGAAATAAAATTTTATATTTGTAAAACGATTTCAACCCTCCAGACATTTTCATTTCATTTTTGTGCTCAAAGAGTGGCTCTACCAAGTTTTCAGAAATTTGTAATTGCTTGAAAGCTTTTTGTGATTAGATTCTAGCGAGAAACGGAAAAATATCATAAAAAGCATATCAAATATTTCACATACGATTCGTAAATAGTTCCAGGGTATATAAAATCATTTTCCACATAATTATAATGCTCGTTTTAAAATAGTATCCTATACGTATACAGTGTGTCAGTTTCGAAACAACCGTTTCTAGATTGAAGAGAGGAATCTAAAATGACACAACATCAACCCCCTATGCGTCCCACCTACCCCATCGACAAAAATTCAAATGTCAATATTCTTTTTGCGACAAATCGTTGGAAAGCCCCGTTAACAACAATATGAGTAACAATTATACGGAGTGTAACAAGTAAACAAAATGTGTTTAATGTCCTGAATTATTTATTTATGTATGTATTGGGGTAATATCCACTGCTATCTAAAAGATCTTTGGTGTTTCTTTTTTTTACCTAAATTCTTAGAAAAGTTCTAGAGACCGGCAACTCTTTTAGACCTATTTCCCGTAAGAATTTCAGGATATATGCAGGCTTTAACTCTTCTAGCAATTAGTGTCCTAGGTGTTGTCTCCTTGCTGATAATGTTTGACAGAATTGTCCAGTACAGAACAAGGGCGTACTTAGATTCAAAACCAGGGTGGAAGCAAACCATAGTCGTTCAGGTCCTGGCATTTAACCACGGTAAAGGGAATTAGAATCGAAATTTTGAAAAATTATGTATACTCATAGCAGTACTTTATTAACTCAGTTATTACAATTATTTGTTAAAAAAATTATTCTAGTTCAAACAAGTCTTATACTATTCTCATTTTGTTCCAAACTCTCTTTCTACTGGATATATAAATAGCCACATCCACGTAATAGGTACATATATTTTAGCTGACCATGTTGTTTTTTTAAACACTCTCCATATATCAAGAAGAATTCCCTCCCAAAATAATAATTCAGAAAGTCGAATGGTAAAATGGCCTAAGGTGGGCATTTTATACAAACTCTCCGCTAAGTCTGGAAACACTATATATCTTTAATAATGGTTACCATAGCAGAAATAAAAGGTTACGAGCTAATTTTTTAATGTAAAACACCAGATTAGCATTGCAAAAAGTTAAGAATTTAATTATGGATACACTTGGTAAACTTCCCGCTTTGTATTGTATAAACAGAAACATAAATTAGTATAAAGATTTTCTATTTAAAAAGTAGTACGCTGGAAACTTTGTATCTTCTTA
>CAJUYI010001713.1:0-16883 GCA_910591695.1 Galerucella pusilla
TTTAAAGCATTACAAGATCTGGAAAACTTCGAAATTTTCACTAAACTTAAAAAAGTTAAAGAACCAAAAATCAGTAAAATTTTGGTGAAGATAGTTTCCGTCGGAGAAGATAAAAATTCAAGTAATCATACAGGTACAGAGCCAAATCAAAACACACAAAGTATTTCATCCAGCATTACCCATGATAGGACAATTGACGATAGGAATGTTCTAGTTGAATGTAAAAAATGTGGTAGATATATCCTTAAAGACTATTTAGAAATGCACGAAGAAAAATGTATTACAGAAATAATGTGAGTACACTCAATATGGATTAAACTCGAGATTTTTCAAAACCAGCTTCAGGTCCAAATTTTTTTTTAAGCACAAAGATTGTTCCATAATTCTGTTCACAATGTGATTAGGATAAAAAACAACTAGAGAGAACGATTATTTTGTCTTTGTCACTGCAGTGGCAGAGTAACCAAACAATATAAAGACAGGATATTTTGTGTTCTCTCGGAAAGCTCTACTTCCTCGATAAAAAATACGACACTGGGTCTCTTGTTCATTCAGTTGAAGGTCCCTTCCATATACTGATGTAATCTGTGGAATAGGTATAGTTTGTTCAGCCATCCTTTGCCGTTACGTCATACATTGTCCAGCTTGCTCTCTCATTCATGAAATGGATGAGACGGAATTATGACGTCATTAACGTATTTCTTATCTAAGGTCGACATACATTTTATCTGTTACTTTTGACAATTCAGTTGTCATATTTTGAAAACAATTCTTAACATATGCCATTGATTATAATTTTGAGGTTAGGTGTAAAATAACATTCAACAAATATAAGACATACGTAAAACAGCAGAATACGTCACCGATTGTGACATAACGGCAAAGGATGGTTGAACAAACTATACTTATCTCAATCGTATTTCCATGATTTTGATCAGAGAAATAACTGTTCACAAACTAACTGTTTAACTGTTAACAAACTATAATCTACATGACACTTGACAATTATTACCAAAAAGTTTGTAGTGTGTCAACCCATCACTGTAGTAGGGTGGGTGATCACTGGGGAAACACTGTTGTAGAGCCCGTTCAGCCTGCAACGAAACACCTTAGACTACTAGGGTGACTAGCATATCATAGTTTACAGGCAGGAATTATACTGCAGATAATAATATGCTGTATTTCGGATAAGATCCTACCACTGATTGGAACACCAGCAAAATTTCTGGTTCGGGATAGAGTCGTCTGGTGGCGGTGATCAGCCTCAGTTGCAGAAATAGACCGACGTTAAGTAGAGAAATAAAAAGAGTTTATACAGTGCTATTCAAAAACCCCTCCCCTCTCGTATCTTTTGAACGGCTACACTTACATTAATAAAATTTGGAGGGTGAAAATGAAGTGTTGTAAACTTCTCTACGAAAACGTTTATTTAATGAGAGATACTCAGATCGCCCTATCTCGAGAACTTATTTAAGGGAGCTTCTTCACAAGTTTGAAGCAACAGGTAGTGTTCAAGATGACAAACGATCTGGTCGACCAACATTTAGTGATGATAAAAAAATTGATATAGTTGCCGAAATGGTAGTAAGCCCTTCCTCTTCAACTAAAGTTGCGTCTATCTGTGGAGTGAGTAAAAGTACAGTATAGTGTAACTATTGTTAATGTGATGACCCATATTTCTAATCCCTTTGAAGGAAAAGCCGCCAAATGGCTTGCATATAATTCTTTTATAAATTCGAATATTAAGGAATAATGCTTTTCAAATGTAATTCAAATTAATATAGTGGATTAAAATTAACCTGCATAAAATATGTAATACAATTCAAGGTCATCACATTGACATTAGATACACTATACATAGAGTGTTGACTTGAAATAAATTTCATACATACAAGTTATAAATGGTGATGACGACCCCGACAGAAGATTCGAATTCTATGAATGTATGACAAATGAAATCAGTCAAAACCCACCTAACACAAGAACAATTTGTTTTAGTCACGAAAGTACTTTTTGCCTCAATGGAAATGTGAATACACAAAATGTAAGGTATTGGAGTGACACAAATCCTCACACCTTTCGTGAACAACATACCCATTTTCCAGAAAAAGTCAATGTTTGGGCAGGTATTTTGGGAAACCACATAGTTGGTCCTGTCTTCCTGAATTCAAATTTAAGCGGTGGAGTGTATCTGGAGATGTTACAAAATGCAATTGAGCCGTTAATTCTTGGAATTCTGGAAGATAATCCAGATGAATGCGGCCATCTGGAAATAAAATTTCCACAAGATGGTGCTCCTGCACATTATTATGGTGCAGTGAGACGTTACCTGGATGAAGAATATCGAGGTAGATGGATCGGCCAGCGAGGCTATAGAATGGCTACCTCGGTCACCAGATCTGACACCATTAGATTTTTTATGGGGGTACTTGAAATCCAAGGTTTATACTACGGCACCAGATAGCATTGGCGTTTAGAATAAATGAATTATTGAAGAATGCAGTGCAGTTTCAGCTGACACATTTGAACGAGTTAGACAAGAGTTCACTAATAGGATGTATTACTGTCAGGAAGTAGACGGAGCACATTTTGAATACTTGCTATAAAAATCCATTGTTGATATTTGATTAATTAAATTAAAAAAAATAATTTCAATAATTTTGGTATTTATTTAATTTATCCGTCAAAATTAGTTTAAACCCAAACAAAATTAATATGGCTTTCAATGCCTTTCGAACGAGATATCACTTGCCATAAGGTCCTATTTAAAATTATTGGCCTGAGTGGCACTGTGACGTCATCTATTACTATTACGTCACCTGTTACCATTCGTAGAGAAGTTCACAACACTTTATTTTCACCCTCCAATTTTTATTAATGTAAGTGTAGCTACAAAAGATATGAGGGGGGGGGGACTTTTGAATAGCACTGTATATACGTTTAGTGGCATCAAAGCGGGGTTTTTTGCAAAATGTTAATTGAGACATGAGATTCAAAGTTAGCCAAAATCTCGATGCCGCTCAGCCCTCCCTCGCTCTAGTGACTTCTCGGCATTTTTCAACTAGACACTCACTTCATAAAACTTCCGTCTCAAGCATGCCAAATGTTCCCCCGGGGGGTTTTGAAGTGACCTGAATCAATTTTTTTGGTCAGATTGCCTTTCCGACAGTCCAAGGTGTATGTGGAAGGGCGTCTGGGTGTCCAAAATATGAGATGTTCACAGAAATGTGTCTGGGCTGTCAAATTGGATCAGGTGGGTTCCAGAGGGCAGGGATCTCATTTTTGTCAAGAGTTATGCCTCCTCAACGCATCAGAATTCGATTTAACTTGATTTCAATACATAAAATTGAGCTGAACAGGAAGCTAACTAATGTTTTATTCGAGTGGAATCCTAATATTAGCAAATACAATCGACATGCCCATATCAACAAGGGCATTGACTCGGTGTTCAGGTTTGGTGCACTTGGTGGTCACACGCAAAAATAGATTCAGAGCACTTTAAAACCGCCGAGTGTGGCCGAGGGGCATCGAGATTTTGGCGAGATTTAAATCTCATGTCTCAGTGCTAAAAAAACTTATCTCGATCGGACCTTCCCAACCAAAGTTCGGATTTTTAGGCTTACTTTGACGCGGCTAGTTGGAGATTCAACTGTATAACCAGATGCTAGTTCTCTTTTATTATTTACCTTTGAATAAACGAATCTTCTGTAGAACAGCATGTTACACACACATTTTGCCAACGGCGAAATAACAATTTTGGGATGTGTCGAGCACGCAACGTCGCCCGCGGTTAGATTATAACACAGATACATTTGCCACAAGCTGCGCAATCCCCAATTAACACGAATGAAATCACATTCCTATTAATTATTCGTGACCAAATATAATTTTTTGGTATTATATTTTTGTTGACGTTAATACTCAATTTGTCATTTGTCTCAAACATTCTACCCGAGTATAAGTTTATGTACTTTGCAAAATTTCCATCGCTTGCAGCTATTAAAGGAACTAAAGATATTAAAAAAAAGTGTCTTTAGATTGCCGTTGCAAGCCGGTCAGAAAACATAAAATTGCTCAAAGAAGTACCGAAGAATGGAATATATTATTCGCTAACGATTTTTTGGGAGATCTCTTGAAACCGGATGCGTTGGGGATCTCACAAAATACTGTATGGACAAAAAAAAAATGATGGTTTCCCAAAGTTGTCTTATGGATATGACCCATCAATTATGAGTTAATCGACTCAGCACCCAAGTCTAGGATATTAAACCGTTAGCAATTGGCTATTTTTCCTTGCCAGTATCAGGCATACTTTTGTATCGTGATACGGTACCTCAACTGTACTATACCTATGACATATAATCTTTCATTCCACAGAAGAGTTAAATTTCTCGTCCAATCACAAAGAAATTAAGTAACATTTTTCAAATTATTCTCCACTTTCAGCATAAACAATAAATGAATAAATCATAGAACACCAGGGGTGCTATTCTCGAGCTTACCGGAAAAATTGCTCATACAAAAGTATTCTTCAAAAAATATGCGCATGCGAATTTAAAACCGTATTTTTGAACACCACTAGAACAACTTGATTATGTACGCGAATATCTTTCGTGTGACTAATCTGACAACACTGTGTTAAAGCAGTGCATCCATCCCAAAAACAAGTTCCACTTCAAAGGTTAGTGTTGATGTTGGTGATATCTTCGTTTTCTATTAAATTCGACAATTTTAATTTCTCAGACGCCCATAATATACTGACGATTTTTCTGTCTCGGTACACATACCTTTAGGGCCGGTTTTACAAGAGAGATTTATACCAGGTATAGTTATTCTGGGAATAAAGTTATACCAGAATTTATACCTAGTTTAAAACTAGTAGGTTCTACGATGGTTTTTCACACCGGTATAGCAATTCTTGGAGTGAGTCGAAGACTACAAGTACCCATACTAGGTATACTGTATATCCGTGGTGTACCAAGTAACAATCGTTCAATATAATATGAAACGAAGTTTCACTAACATATTTTTTCTACAAACGTGTTAAAAATGCCATTTTTAGCACTCCATAGAAGCCTTAAAAATGTCACTTTAAGACACTGAGTGCCTTAAAATGTTTATGGCACTGCTGGTAAAAGTGAATTGTCAAAAATGTCACTTTAAGACACTGAGTGCCTTAAAATGTTCATGGCACTGCTGGTAAAAGTGAATTGTCAAATTTGGAAAGCAAACGTCAAAATATTTAATAAAGGTTTTTAAAATTTAATTCAAACTGTATTATTGCATTTTTTGAACGTTTGTAGAAAAAATATTGTATGATATACGTGTTAAAAGTACCTTTTAAGGCACTCAAGTGAATTGCAGAATTCGCTTCGCTCATTCCGCAAACCTTCACATGCGTGCCTTAAAAATGTACTTTTAACACTTATATCATAAATAACTATTATTACCCAATTGAATAATCACATCCAAAAAGTTATTCCAATGGAAATGATGAAATTGTGTGCTAGAAAATCCGGCCTAACATGATTATGATGTAGCGAAAAGGAGGAGTCAAACAGGCACAGATAGTTATATAAATCTTCCTGCTGTGCGTCGTCCATTGTTAGTGTCCTGGTCTTAAAATAGACTACAAATCCAATCCAACAAGTCCAGTTTTCTCATTTCCTCACCGAAATAGTCGTTCAAAGTTTTCTTTAACAATGATAGATGAGTGAAAATTGATGACACCACGGTCATCTGCACTTGTTTTTAAACAATGAAAGTGTCAAGTATTCCAAGACAAAACATATTTCTAACCCAAATACAACTCTTCCACTGCAAAAGCTTTTCAATGAACGCGCGAGTTTAGTCGTGAAGTGCAAAAATGATTGATATGTTTGAACTTTGTAAATACAAATTCAGTCAATTTGACTTCGAAAAAATATCCGTTGCATAGGTGAGTTTGAAATAGTATATTGTACAACAAATGGGAAAAGTTCAACTTTCCTCACGAGTGTGGAAGTTTGTAGAACTTTGTAGTACTTTCTCACATGCTGCACACTATACTTTTTCTGCACAAATGTAAGGAATACAGGTGAAGTATTTTAATATTTATTTTTATGGTTAGTAAGAAAAAATAACACTGAAGTATCCTATCTCTAGACTGTAACATAATTATAAATTTTTTCATAGGCCAATTTATACTTTTTTCTTGAAATTCACGGCAACAAATCTAAAGTTACTTTTGCAGCTTTTCTGCTTTACTCTCTGGCGGAGTATTATCAAAATCGTCACAAAACCTAAATCAGAGTACTTATATGTCTTGTTAAACTAATATTTTCAATAGAAATTGAGATTTTTATCACGAATTGAACTATTTTTTAGAATTTAAAAACTTCTAATATAATCTGAAAGTTTTGTGAAACTGAGTGGATATTTATAGATGACAGTAGCATACTAAGTTTTTGTCGATTTTATTTGATTCTCCAAATAAATGTATGTGGCGTGGGCAAAGTGCCTTGAGAAATAATATTTCTCACAGTATGAGCAGTATTTGGTTTTGGAATTGAGTGAGCTATAAGAAATACGTCACTTTTCATAGCAGTTGTTGGAAATAATAATATATTGTGCAACAAGTGGGAAAAGTTCAACTTTTCTCACGAGTGTGAAAGTTTGTGACAATGTTACAAGTAAAGTAACTATGGTAAGTAAAACAAAAATAACACCGAATGATCCCATCTCTAAACTGTTAAATAATTTTATTCGACATTATGGTTGATGGTGAAATTTGTACAAGTTTGTCTGGTCAAACCCGGAACGTCATTTCTTTTCATTAAATTCTCTGTTATTTGAAACTACATTTTCGAATTTAAAAACTTCTTATATAATCTGACAGTTTTGTGACAACTAAGAAGTTATTCAAAGATGACAGTCGATTTCATTTGATGTCTGTGGTGTGAGCAAAGAAATAATATTTCTCACAGTATGAGCAATATTTGATTTTGAAATTAAGTAAGCTATCAAAAATACGTCACTTTTCATAGCAGTTGTAGAAAAATAAATTATCCGTCCATGAGATGTTCAATATTCAGTTTTTTGGTACAAGTAGATGTTAACTTCATTACGTAGTGTTCTAAATCGTGTCAGTATTTTTCCTCTAGATAACCATCGAACTTATGAATGCAAAAAGGGACATGTATACAGACTACCCATTTCTCCACACAGCAAGAATAAGCAGTTCATTCCAATCAATATAAAAGTAATATTGATAATTTAGTCGGCTTAAGAGATTAGATTTTCCAAAGTGGGACAAACAATCCCACTCCACCTGTTTCAACATTTCATTTCGCTGTTGCCTTCCGTTCCATTCGTAAACAAGTATATTTTGAAAAGAAGCCAGTTAAATATTCCAAACAACGAACTCCTTTTAATTGATCCCGATTTTTTTATAGCACGCAAACTATGGTAATCAGACAAAACAAAACGCAGGCTATCAATGAAATATATTCAACAAGTAAAGAATGTTTCACAATCCGTTGTCTCTGGATCTGGCCTTAGGGATTCAGTAGTCGGTGAAATTTAGATACTAAAACATGAATTATTTCCAAAAAATCACTGAATTTTTCAAAAACAGATTTAACTTCTGTTTATTGATTGGAATTTACCTGTTGAAACTTACAGGGTGTATCACCGTATACCAAAGCTTTGATTTATCACATCTAATTGGCAGATGTAACTTTTTGTTACAGTTTTGAATTAATAATTACTGATATAAAATCGAAAAGGAACAAAGTTTTTACCTGACTGTGAATAAAAATAGGGGCAGTGAATGAAGGAAAAAACATAATATATAACATGCAAATTGAAAGGCATCATAGGGGTAGAAACTTAAGATAATGATAAAAATAATATTAATCACAGAAAAGCATTTGATAGCCTTCCACATACCTTACTTGTTGAAGTTACGCGAATTCACCCCACTCTTGTTACTTTTTTTTGTTATCAATGAAACACTGGCGAGCGAACCTTCTTACAAATAAATGGTTAATACCTCGAAACTGATGAAGTTACCTTACCCTTACTCCACTTTGGTTTTGTTTGGCAATGAACCCATTCTCCAATCTACTAAACGATACGCATTACGGTTATAAACTCAAAGCCAACAGGGACACTATCTGCATTGTTTCCCACATTTATATATCGATGACATCAAAATATACGCATCAAACTAGGGTCAAATTCAACATTCAGTTAATATTAGACAAGATTAGCATGAATGTTGGGAAGGGTGAATCGTTTAAGAAGATGTCTCATTGAAGATTGGAAAGTCATGAAAAATTGTGGAACCTACAACAAATATCTAGGATCTCAGCAAGCTAAGCTACTAGACCAAAAGCAAGCAAAAATCAAAATAAGAGGCCAGTTCACTCAAAGGGTAGCTACGTTATTGAAATCCCAGTTGATTGCGGGAAATCTCGCCAAAGCAATCAACACCAACGCTGAATTCTGAAGTGTCAGTAACAGGCGTTAGGACCAGATTACAAAGAAACGATGGAAGGAGAGCTTCAATGAACGAAGCTCATTCACATCACAAACAAGTATCCACATTCAAAGAATTCCCCATTGGCAAAGCTTGAACATCCAAATGGGATGGGCTGGTCGCAGTAGCAGATGGACAATATACTCCTTTATTTCTTGTAACCCCTATTGAGAAACTTGAAATCATTACAGACATTGAGAAAACATGCAGACTGGGCCCAGAAAGCACTTTATGGTTGACTTCATCACGACCTTATATCGACAAGAAAGCATCAAACAAGTGGCTGTCTGATGGAACACTATTTCCAGATTTATAGTGATTCAAGACCAGGTAATTAATAACAATTACAAGAAATGTGTCATAAGAGATCCAAACATTGTGTCGGACAAGTGCAGAAGGTGTCAACAAACAACAGAGACGATGCAACACATTCCGTCAGGATGTTCAGCAATAGCTAACATTGAATACCTACGCAGGCACAACCAATTTTGCAGCATAATCTATCAGAAGCTGGCCAACAAATTTGGATTAGTTAACACCTACACGCCTTATTACAAGTTCCATTCGCATTCAGTTCTAGAGATTTCTGATTTCAGACTATACTGGTATGGATCAATTATCACCAATAGACAAGTGACGGATGATCGGACTGATATTGTAGTTGTGGATGGAAAATATAAATGGTTCTTTTAGAGGATATTACTGAATCCAATAAAAACAATATTTCAAACAAATACACAGATTTTACAACTAAAGGTAAACTCGCTTCATTTACTGATGACACTAGTGCAGCCTGAATTAGCTCAGATATATCAACTTCTCAAGATCCCATCAATATTGAGTCCTGGTCCAATTCCAATTCAATACTGAGAGAAATTCAGCTCCATCTCACAGTTTTGCAGGCTCTCAAACATGATTCAATGATTCAATAAGGTCGTCAAATTCTTGGTGTCTATATTGACGGTACCCGGTAAATGGTCTGTTCACGTCAATGAAAAGATTATTTCAAGCCTGTTTTGCCATTATATATGTTTGCTTGATTCTTCTCCTGCATCAATTACATTACTTTTATCTGTTTGTATCGCATGCCTTTTTGGAAGACTTGGTTATACCTCTTCGAATATATTTCCAAATTCCAAAAAAGAACTATACGCATATATAGTATTGACACATTGGAGACTCTGTTTTGAAAAATACAAAATTTTCAGTCCTTACGTTTTACAAATGTTGTTATATGTGTGTTTGGTTCGAACGAAAACTCTCCAACAATTCAATTGACAGACCAATTATAGACTATGAGCCCATGGGGAAAAAAGAGTCGCGATTTGAAACAGCAGCAAACCCATTTAGAACGATAGTTCATCACGCCACCATCGGCTCTAGCACTATGGTGTACATTTTCTCTTGTGCAGAAAAGCGCAGTGGGAAACATTTTATTTTTCACCACCTGAAACCGAGATATGAAACTGAACGCCGTTTGTCACATTTGATAGTAGAGTCATAGGAGATCGGTCCAGACTCTATTTTTTTTTTTATTTTTTTTTTTTATTATTTCCATAGTAAAGTACATATTGATAATAAATTGATATTTGTAGTTATACTTAAACATACATGGAGACACCTAATTGAGCATTTCACCTAGGCATGTCTGCCTGTTTTGTTACTACTCAATCAGGTAGTATTTACTCTGTACTTTATATATTTAAATAGCTAATATTGAATACAAAAAAATAAGAAGAAAAAACAAAACAAAAAAAACTAAATTACAGTGCAATTAAAGTTATGAGACGAACAAATGTAGACAATTAATAAAACTAAATAAATAATGGATAATAAAAAGAAGACATACTCACGCAAGGAAGTAGTAGACAAGACCATGAACAATACCAGTAGTTTGTATGTTATTAAGTCATTATATCAAATATTTCATTTTGGTTAGTTATCAGGTGATTTTTCAATTCAATTTGGAATTTCTTTAATTTTTTTATTTGTCTGAGGTGAATCGGGGTTGTATTAAAAAATTTTGGACCGAAGAAAGATGATGATCTTTGACTAACTGATTTATTAAAGAATTTTAGAGGTATCTCCATATTAGTAACTGATCGAGTTAAATGGGTATTTTTGTGGTTAAATTTTTTGCCGCTTTTGTATATTCTCACGATACATTGATAAGCAAAAAGTAGTTTAATGTTAAGTATCCTCGATTCATTATACAATTTTTTCGTTGAAAATAGCTTTTCTTTTTTTAGGATGATTTTTAAAATAGTGTTTTGTGTTGTCTCTAAAATTTTAATAGTGGTGTGAAATGCTCCACCCCAAGCTACTATACAGTATCTTAATAAAGATTCCACCAGAGAATTATAAAGTATTAGTAAATTTTTCTTTGAAAGAATTTCTCTAAGAACATAAAATTTATGCATTAAGGCTCTCAATCTATTGCTAACATGGACAATATGTTGTGACCAGCGCAGGTGTTGGTCAAGTATAACACCTAAATATTTAATTTGGGACACTTTATGTATTAGGGGGCAGTTACAATCGATTTTTTGACAGTCATTAGTGTGCAGTTTAATTTCAAAGTTCTCAGGTTGTTTAACGATGGTTGAACTGAAAGTAATACATTTTGTTTTCAACACATTTAAGGTTAGTAGATTATCATTTAACCATAAACTTATCTTTCCCAATGCTGTTTCTGCGGTAAGTTTGACCTCTTGCCATTCTTTACCAGTGAAAATAATTACAGTGTCATCCGCGTAGCATATGACTTTACCAGGGAAGTTATCAATTTGTGTAATGTTATTCATATACACGAGAAAGAGAATTGGTCCTAATACGATCCCTTGTGGAACACCCACCTTTACTAGGGAAGTAGAGCTTCTGTCTTTTCCGATTTTTACGCGCTGGATTCTGTTTGATAAATAGTTCTTAATGAGTTCTAGTGCTACACCTCTTATGCCGTAGTTATTTAGTTTGTCAAGTAGAATGTTATGTGAGACGGTGTCAAATGCTTTGGCTAAATCGAGAAATACTGCAACACATTTTAATGAATCATCTACTGCGCCAACCGTCTTTTCTAGAAAATCAACTACTGCATCTTCAGTGCTTGAATTTTGTATAAACCCGTACTGACATTCTGTTATAACATTATGATCATTAAAAAAATGTATTAATCTGCTTTTAACCGCATTTTCGAATATTTTGGCTAAGTTATTAATTACTGAAATTGGCCTATAGTTGGTTAGTTCTCCAGGGTCACCGGATTTGTATACAGTGGTGACAACAGATTCCTTCCATTGATTTGGAATTTTTCCTGATTGAAAGGAGAGATTAATAATATGCGTTAATGGAAGAGTAATATATGTATGTATGTTTTTTATTGTAGTTGCTGTTAGATTATCTGGGCCAGGTGCAGAGTTATTCTTTAATTTACTTATTAAAATAATTACTTCATTTTCTGTTATAGGTTTTAGAAATATATTTGATTCAACCGTATCCTTTTTGAGAAACTTATCTGGAATACTATGACGTTCAAAAATAATCGTTCGGAAAATCTAGGAACATTTTTTGAAACTCTCATTTTCTACCCCCTGAAAAGGTGATTTCAAACTGTATGGCATTGGTTTCTGCAGATTATACAACATATAAATAAAGATTTGACAGAAGTTGTGTGAAACGCCGTGGGAAATTGTTTCTTTACCGAGATTTTCCTACTCAAAGAAGGTCATCTGAAACTGTACGGCATCTAGTGCAATAGGTTCCTTTTAGAAAAAAAAAAAATAATGTCATACAAAAATAATAGTGTGGATAGTCAAAAAACAAAATTTTCTAAAAATGTATGTAGGTACTACCTACAACTGTTAGCTTTAGCCGTTGAGTGAAAAATTAATCTTTAGCATACGATTATTTTCACGCGTTAAATTTGATGTAAAAATGAATGGCATTTGTTACAATCAATTTTTCATTCATGGAGAAATTATTAAATCATGTCGTGCACAAAAATGTGTTCGGAAGGTGACCTTTTTTGAGAGGGAAAATCTCGGAAAAGAAACAATTTTCCACGGCTTTTCAAACAACTTTTTTTTGTACGGCACTTCTGTCAAATTTATATGTTGTCTAATCTACAGAAACCAATGCCGTACAGTTTGAAATCACCTTTTAGAGGGTAGAAAATAAGAGTTTTCAAAAATTTCCCAACGATTATTTTCTAACGTCATATAGTCTGGACCGATCTCCTATGATTCTACTATCAAAAAATGTAACAAACGGCGGACAGTTTCAAATTACGGTTTCAGGGGGTGAAAAATAAAATGTTCAGTTTTCCATTGCGCTTTTCTGCACAAGAGAAAATATACGCTGGAACCGATGGTGGCATGATAAACTATCGTTCTGAATGGGTTTGCTGCTGTTTCAAATCACGACTCTTTTTCCCCATGGGCTCATAGTCTATTAAAAGTTACCTACCCTACAAAATAAAACAATTTTGAAATTAATTTTTTTCACCTCTAATCTGGTGGAGAGTTTCATCAGTTTGAATGCCAACAAAAATATTCATTCATCTACCTTCACAATATAGGAGAAGTGAAAATACATTCAATAAGACAAATGCATTTTTGTATGGAAGACCTCAGTGGCAGTATTCTACAGTGTAAACATGACTTGTAAGTAATATTAGCCGAATTCAATATTCAGTATATTGTAGGATATATAGTATATTACATAACGTGTGCGGAAAGTGACATTTTTCACACGAGTGGGATATATTGTAGCACGAGGCATAAGCCGGGTGCAACAATCACACGAGTCAGAAAAATCTCCTCCGCACGAGTGATGTACAGTATTTTTCCTACGATCACGTGATAATTCCACCAAATAATGTGTAATCAACATCTGACATATTAATACACAAAATGTTGAAATTAAAGTCAACATCATTGATTTCAAAATTAACAATAACTATCAATAGTGACAAAAATTCAAGTAGTTTAACTATATAATATGGGTATGTTATTACAATAATTATTAATTGGTTTGATAATTATAGAAATTGAAAGTGAAATTATTATGTTCATCATACTTCATACATACTTATCATGAATACCTTCCAACATGATAAAATTTTCCTACTAATATAACAGGTGATTTGGATTAGTTGGTACAACATCGGACTTCTGAGGAAGACTACGCGGGTTCGATCCTCGACCGCTCCGTAAATTTTTTTTAATCAAGAAAATGACAAAAATTCCATTTTTCAAATAGATCACCCCAAATTTAGATATTACATAGGTAAATCTAATAAAAAATTATATATTTGACAGCTTGCCAGTGGTCCATCTAAATAAAAATTCATTTGACAGCTTTTTTATCCGTACACGTACGTATAAGTTTTTTTTCCGTACGCGTATGAATAAAGGCCACTTTCCATGGAACTAGACAGTGCGATATTTGTCACTTTCATATGTGATCGTAGGAAGATATATTTTCATCATATATTATATTAGTATTAGTATTGATAGCATTTTTATTCTTCTGTATTTCGTTGTAAATTTTATATATATTTCCAAATTATATCGCTTAGTCCATAAAATGTACAATTTACGTCTCGTTTATTCGATTAACACGTTGTATGTAGATCTGGGTCGACTGTCAGTATCAATAAAAAAGCTTCGTTATCACAGAAATGTGATGGACGTAGAAGTATATTCCATATTTGGACAGGAATTCAAATTTAAATTAACAGAATGATGAAGTTAAATTGGGCATCGATTTTATTTCGACGAGTTCAGTCAATGTTCATAGACAGGTATATTTTGATGTCTTCAATTTCCAAATGATTATGTAATAATTGGTTGTCATAGTCGGGAAAATGGAGCGATACTGGTCGACTTTGCGAGTTTTATGTTAATTTGAAGTTTGTTTTACTTATCTCGAAGGAAGCGGATTAGACAAAAATTTCGCTGGATCATTCAGTAATAACTTGAAAAACCAACTTCACTGTTGATTGATGCTATTTCACGATAAATATTTACACTTAAAACTGTGAAGGTGATTATCGTAAACTAAGTGTGAGTCTGTTGAAAGAAACCGGAAAAAACTACTTAAATTTTGCCAATTTTTAGAAATATTCTTAAGCATAATCATTTCCACTTGATACTTATAGTTAGGATATTACACACTAAAATCTCATATCTAGGTAGCATAGGATCACAAATTAGGTTGGTTGTGTGGTCAAGTGATCGTTTTAGTGGCGTTGTCAAAGGGTTTGTGGAAAATATGGAAGCATTCATAATC
Organism: Galerucella pusilla; assembly: GCA_910591695.1. NCBI lineage: Eukaryota > Metazoa > Arthropoda > Insecta > Coleoptera > Chrysomelidae > Galerucella > Galerucella pusilla. The sequence continues at coordinate 14,810 of CAJUYI010001713.1, forward strand.
ATGGAAATTGAAATGATAAACATCCTTAAAATGTAATGTTTACCTTGGATTTGTTTAATACCTCACATTAAATATTAGAAATCAATACAAACTTACTGCTGGATCACGAATTTCAGCTTAAAATAATATAGGTTATTTTCTCCAATACTAACGAATGAATGTCTATTATAGTCGGAGAGCTGGTTACGCACGTTTCATAAAGTGTTTGATGCACCTTGAAATTTTTTCATTTAAAATATATTGTATGGAAAAGTAGATATACCTATGTTGGCTTGACCAACCTTGGGATGCCAGGTAGTGCGCATCCTAAGAAGGTGTGAAAAAATATGACCCAAAAAGGGCTTGATTCAGCAGCCAATTTGAGTAAATTTGACAGAAGTGTCAGACATAGTGAAAAATATTTTCTGTTGTAGGTATAAAAAATTTCAATAACACTTATTTTAAATGGAGGAACCTCGAGAGGAATGCATTTCTTCGGAGTGCACACCACCTGAAATTAGAGTTCGTTGTGTATATATTTGTTTATAGAAAATTTATTTTCAAGTGTTTCAGCCCCTTCAGAGCACATTTTTCTATTTTTCTTTATGTGGTCGTAGATGATTAAGTTTTGTAGGACATTTGTGCGTGAAGTACTTTTGCTCACTCGAAAAAGACACTCGCTACGTTCGTGCCTTGCAATCTCAATTTCAATTTTTCATTATTATTACTTCATTGTACTACTCAATCTCGAGAAATAAAAAGCTTGAACATAAGTTCTCTACATACGTAAATTTTTCAAATTCTACTTCAAAATATAAATTTTAAATGTACAGCTGTACAGGACACGTGACCAACTGCGAGTGGGAGCATAGAAAAAGACCGCAACAACGGTGGGTATCGGCTCTCTCACTTCATCTACCGTCATGCACAGCCCATCTCTTCCTATTATGAATAATATTTATTTTCATGTTTGCCGGCAATTGAACCCCGAAAAATGTGTCTAGCTTTTCCCAATTATTTGTTTTTGTATTCAATCAAGACGCTGTTAAAATTTCAGCGTGAATCAAACACTTCAAATTGTATAAAAAAATCAACTTTGGGGTGGATTTATTGAATATAAACCCCTTCAAAACTGTCTGCCCAAATAGTTGTATTTTTGAAATTACCTAAACTTTCAATTACTGGTTATTGGCGCCTGAATCAAGCACTTTTTTGGGTCATGTTTTTTGACATCTTTTGAGGATGCAAGGTGGGTCAAGCCAACACAGGTATAGTTTGTTCAGCCATCCTTTGCCGTTACGTCATTCATTGTCCAGCTGGCTCTCTCATTCATGAAATGGATGAGACGGAATTATGACGTCATTAACGTATTTCTTATCTATGGTCGACATAAATTTCATCTGCCACTTTTGACAATTCAGTTGTCATATTTTGAAAACAATTCTTAACATATGCCATTGATTATAATTTTGAGGTTAAGTATAAAATAACATTCAACAAATATAAGACATACGTAAAACAGCAGAGTACGTCACCGATTATGACATAACGGCAAAGGATGGTTGAACAAACTATATATCTACTTTTCCACAAAATATATTTCAAATATAAAAACATCAAACACTTCATGAAACGTGCATTACTAGCTCCTCGACTAGCTCTTGGACTATTAGGTATACATATTTTTTGCCTTTATACTTTATGAGGTTATAACTTTGGAATAAATAAAATTATATTTCAAGTGAAGCACTGATTGGAATACTTGAAATGTTTCCTAATATAATATTTAGGTTCAAAAAAGCTTTGTAGACCTCACTTTGGCATTTCTTTGAGGAAACTTCCCCAACTAATCACTCTTCTTGTTTCTAACAATGATCACTCTCGTTTATAATGGAATCAACAATGAACGACAGATTACGAATGTCTTACAACGATTTCCATACATTATCGATTTGTTCTGGAAGGCTCTTCTTGTGATTTTGCAATTACAGTAATCTGCACCTGCGCTTAAGTTAAGGTCGACGTGCCGCAAAATTATTATATATTCAGTAAATTGAGTTAACTGTATAAACCCTCACTTCGTGGAATCTACTCA